>JASPKZ010003136.1:0-46851 GCA_030220185.1 Diploptera punctata | reverse complement strand
TGCGTGTCTGCTTCTGTCATATTTCTCTTCTTCATGTTGTCTTGAATTCCCTTTATCCACTTTGGCTTTGGTCTACCACGTTTCCCTTTTCCAAGAGGTATCTATTTCAATACTTCTTTGTTTGTTTATATATCCCTTCTTCTCATTATATGCCTCGGATATGAATCACATACAACGACAAAGCAAAAATAATAGGACAATATTAACTTAATTCCAAAAATATTATTATTAGGGTGTCCCAGTATAGTAAGGATTTTTTTTTACAAAATTAAATACACATACCTCTATTTTTTTTCTTTTGTTTGACCTTAATAATCCAAATAAATATTATTGCGATTGGATCATGACAACCCGTGCCGACTTCATGCCAAACATAAGACATGAAAATTTGTACTGGGTTAGTATAGAAGAATTCTGGAACTAAACGTTTATTTAGTAAATAACACATCAATATACCCAAAACGTATAACTATTTACTATTTTACAATAAAAAACATTATTGTACAAATTTCATTCGCCTTAGTTAGCAAGTACTGACATGTTTCGAAGCAAGTCGGCACGGAATGACGTCGGCCTACGTACACCAAATTATACTTAAATTGTTTTAATATTATACAAATAAATTAAGAAGGTATGCGTTAAAAATAAAAGACTTCTTTTTGGGACACCCAAGCTACATACCTTACTTTTTTTCTATGCCAGATTGAAGAGTAAACATAGTGACTCCCCTTGTATTAACCCATCCATAACTGTAAACATATAATATCTGCTTGAATCATTGTTTAAGGTAAATCTAATAGATTAGTAACAACTAATAGTTTGCATTTTATCATTTCAAGGCCGATAAGGATAAATGTTCAAAAAATATTAATTTTACTATATTAATTCTAAAAATTAATCCTCCTTATCTCTATCAAAACAGTTAAATTGATCGAGCTCTTCATTTCTAAAACAAATTGAACCTTAAATAAAATATTGGACTGTCGCTCTTTCAAATCTGAAAAAAAAGTTCGTTATCTGAAATAGTACAGTGATTATCAACCACATAAAGTCCATATATTCTGCGTTATAAATGTTAGCTATTAAATCAAGTTACATAACTGTATCAGCTTATGAAAAGAAAATCTAACCGTCAAGGAATCGAACACTTTAAAGGCCTATGGTCTTAAAGATTGCAGAGAATGTTTACTGCTACTAGGCCTACATTATTATACAACTATATTATAAGTACAAAAACCTGTACTTCGCGCAATGTTAACTGACGGTTGGAGACAGTTACTTATTTGTCGCCTTATAGCCTAAAGGCTGTGGAAATTCGTGATCCGGTCATTAGAATGAATTGTGAATAAATAGCAGTTTTAAAAAACTAAAACAATACGCTTTATTAGAAAAGTGAAATAAAAAATTAAAATAATTTTAATTTCCAACACGCTTGGGATAAAATTAAAGTGGTCAACAAAAAAATCATCTCCAACACGCCTAGAATAAAACTAGAGTTATCTACAAAAAAATTTTACCATCAAAAGCGTGGGGTGCTTTTTATGGATTTTACGTTTTCTTTTTAGAGACTTTTCTTTTACCAATATATGTTTATTATCAAATATATTAATTGATATAGAGCACCACACGCTTTTGATGGTAAAATTATTTTTTTGTAGATAATTCTAGTTTTATTCTAGATGTGTTGGAGATGATTTATTTTTGTTGACCACTTTAATTTTATCCCAAGCGTGTTGGAAATTAAAATTATTTTTCATTTTTTAGTTTGGTTTTCTAATAAAGCGTGTCATTTTAGTTTTTTTAAACTACTATTTATTTTTTTTATTTTTTAGTTTGGTTTTCTAAAAATGTAAATATATTTAAATTCGATATTATTGCAGTATGAGCTAAAAGTAATACTCTTCTAAAAAATCCTCCGGGCCGAATTTCAACCAGCGACCTATGGATTACTAAAATGATATACCACTTCAGTCCACCACTCTACCAACTGAACTATCACAACGATAGACTAAAATATCGATACGTCCGCAACCTACTATACCGGTCTTTATTTTTTTGATGTCCTGATGATCCTGGCCAGGATCTTAGAAAAAATATATGAAATTATTGTATTGTCATTGATCCTTTACAAGTATACAAAGTTTCAAGTCGATCCAAAGTTTTAAGTGGGTGAAAATCGTGTTGTAAGATTCCGTTACATAGATAGATACAGGTCAAGCTAATATAAAGCGTGTAAAAAGTGAAGACATTCCAAACAAAATAAATAAATGTAATTACATGTGTTATTCCATAAAACGTATATCAAGGGAACTAGAAAGGAGACCCTTTGGAAATTTTATAAAACAATGACGGTTCCAACACAACCATATGTAATTTTGTTATTGCATATTTATTACATCGTTTGTGATTTTATGTTATATGTTTTTGTGTCTATTTTATGGGATAATATTGCATAATGATCTTCCCTTTACACATATTCTTAACAGCCACAAATTTAGCTAAATCTTCATTGGAATACTTTATAACATGTGACGCCAAAAAAATTTTCTGAGTTACAATCATATACCTTGCGCATGCGCCAACAATCGCAAAGCTGTTTACACTGTGGAATCACGGGATACAGCCAACATATACATGATATTTAACGAACCTAAAAGCTAACCTAACGCAGTTTAAGTACTCTAACCTGTGAAAGACAAACCTAAAAGCTTATCTAACGAAATTTAAGTACTCTAACATCTGAAAGAATGCAATGCCCAAAATAAATTGTAAGTTTTGAAATGGTTAAGTATATGTGTTCAACTAATATGTGTTCAACTAATTAGTATATATTCTATTTTCGCTGCACTGAAACGTCTTTGTTATTGCATAGAATATTCGTTAAAATCAAAATGGCTGCCACGTCTTCATGCTACGTATGTAGTTAAATATCATTAAAAAAATATTGAAATAATCGTTAGAAAAAATTTAAAAATCATAGTAAATTGTGGGGAAAAAAATTGGAAAATTAAACCCTAAGAATAAAATTTGACAGGAGTTTATGAAGGAATTTAAAAAGTCGCGTCACAGGTTGTAAAGTATAGACCTTCAATTTGTTTTATAACGGATTGAGATTATTGGACACTCTGTATTCTACATTAAAATAAATTCAGTCTTCTAATGTAAGCTGGTCTGAATATAGGATCGTCGATCACGTGGGTCTTGTTGTCTCGACATATGATATTAAGCTGGCCCGTTCTCTTAGCGTGCATAATGCATCAGGCTCTAAGTCCGCAAGGAGGAAGCGAAGGAGAATTCAGACTAATAAAATTAAAACTTCTATATGCATTATTTATACAGAGTGATTCAGTGACAGCTTGCAAAAATTAAACTGGGCATGCAGGATTCTCTACTGAACAATTTGACATAGGGAACTTAGGGTCCGAGATGCCAGCTTAAGGATATTTGGGAGAAAATTTGTCTTTCACATTTCTGTGTAGTCTTTTTTATTTGCATTATTTATACATGTAAATTATATGATCTAAAGATTTCTGTAAGGAAAACGAAGACCATGGCTTTTAGAGGAAGAGATCCAGTGAGATCCAAAATTATTTTAGAAAATCAAAGTATAGAACAGGTGTCTAGTTTCAAATATTTGGGCTGCGATGTTGGCTACAATGTGGAAAGATATATTGACTCCAAAATAAATAAATTTCAGATGGTGTATGGAACAATACAGAGAACATTCAAAAATAAAATTAGAAAAGAAACAAAGATAAAAATGTATAATGTTATGGCGGTTCCCACAATATTGTATGGATGTGAAACTTGGGCACCAATGAAAAAACTGAAGGATAGAATACAGACGGCGGAGATGAGGTTCCTAAGACAAGTTAAAGGATGGTACAAGACTTGATAGAATAAGAAATGAGGATATAAGAGAAGAATTGAAAGTAACAGCCTTTATTGGATAAGGTCACGAATTACAGACAGAAATGGATTGATCATATGGATGGAATGAGTAAGGAGAGATATCCATTGTTAGCAAGAAATTATCAAGCAAGAGGAAGACGTGGATGTTGCAAGACCTAGAAGAAGTTGGGCTGATGCATTATGAAGTCGGAACGGGCAATTGCCTAATCCCTGGAGTGATGATGATTATTTATCAGTTTACTGCATGTATCATCATTGACACAAATAACGTACAATTTTGTACCTTACAAGAGTTGTTCAAACTGACGGTCACCAACCTCAATACAAGCATGATATCAGTGTACAAGATTCTATCGCGCCCTAGTGTGTTTTCGAATCACATCACAGGCAGCTACCTTCTTGGAAACTAATTTCATGTCCGTTTCCACTGGATTCTCAAACACAAGTGACTTTAGATATCCACGTAGTTCAATAATCCAGAGGGGCCAGGTCAAATCCTGCATCATGACTTCCTAGTCATCAGGCTCTTCCTTGCAGGAACTAAATGATGTATTACACGTAAACAAACAGTGCAGTACATGTAAACTTAGTTAGTTGTAAATCAACTGGGAAAGAGTAATACTAGACAATGTGATAGATAAGTTCACTTCCATATCTCCTAGGTCCTCTACCTCAAGTTTTTCAGTGGAGCATCCTCTATGCCCAGTTTGATTTTTACACGCTCTTACATAATCATCCTATATAACTAACTAACTCACTCACTGGCACTATCGAACCCGTAGGTTCATGGCAGCGCGGATATAAGCTCTCCATACATCCATATCCAGAGCTAATGTTTTCCAATCTTTCCCTGTATAATCTACTTCTCTCAATTCATAGTTAATGTTATTCTCCCACCTCATTCTTGGTCTACCAACTGGGCGTTTTCCCTCTGGTTTTCCTACAAGAAGCTTTCACGCACGTCTTTCATTCTCCATTCGTACCACATGTCCTGCCCATCGTAGTCTAAGAGACTTAACTGTGAATCACTCTGTTTACCGATTAAATATATTTCTGAGTCATGTTTAAACAATTGACAGCTCTAACAACACTTAGATGCTGAATAAGTTATATTCCGAACAAAATAGGTCTGTATATATCCGGATATCCCTACTTGGGCAAAGTGCTCCCATGCAGGAGGTACTTACAAAAGACAATATATTAGTGAATAACATCACCTCAAAGAGAAATCTTGTAGACAACTATAGGGTATTTTGTTTTACTTTATCGCTTAAGGGCGTATAGTGGCATTTACAACAACGCCTGTTTTCATTCAACTGTCAAACCAGCTCTGGTTAATATGGTTATTGTAATGTCTAGGCCTCGGATTTTAGGCTAAAACCTATTTTGTTCCTAATGAGATACCTTAAAATGAAGCTGAATTTATACGTTTTTCATATATTTATATGATCAAAAATGGGTTGTCGTATAGTACCTAAAAATGCCTAAACTAACGTTAAAACCTATTTTTGCCTATATTCCTAAAATTCCTATATTTTAACCATTAAATCGAATAAAAATGTCTTTATTTTTATTCCGAGAAACTAAAATATTTGCACATTATTTTCATTATCTTGAAGAGTATGTTCTTGAAATATTTTTCAAACAAAATCTGACTTTTAAACAAGAGGCTTTGAAACAATTAACACGCCCCGGAAGACCTTTCAGAAAATCAGATGCACGGAATGCTGTGTTTAACTCCCACAGTCTTTGAAAACCCCCATACTAGACAGTGTGCTGTCCATTGACCGGCTGGAAACAATTTAACTCTTTAATTTCATTCATTCATTCATTCATTCATTAAGAACATTGAATCATCCCGAAAGTTCCAGCTTCCAAGTCGTCTTTAATGTGGATACATGAATTTTCTCACTTCTGTAGGAAAAAATTGTATTCTGTGACGGTGTGCAACAAACAGTTTGAGTTAATTTCGTTTCACAATTTCCCTCTAAAGTACGTACTTAGTTCTGCGGATTTAATGTGACACCTTGTTTGTAAAAGTAGTAGTAGTAGTAGTAGTAGTAGTAGTAGGACTTTATTAGACAAAAAGTAAGATATTTACAATATTATTTACAAATATGGGTCGCACGGGCAGTAAGCCGTACGTGATGTTGACAGTCCGTCACAATAAAGTAATAATTGGTAATAGTGTAAAGAAAAATAAACAAAAACAGCAATAACATTACAATTACATAAAGAAAACACAATAAAAATATTACAATTAAATAATAACACAATAGCATTATACGCTAAAAACATTAACATTACAATTACATAAAGAAAACACAATAATATTACAATTAAGTAATAACACAATAGCAATAACATTACAATTACATAAAGAAAACACAATAATAATATTACAATTTTTTTTTGTAAAAGTAAAAGTATTCCCACTACAGGCCTCAGGAGGCCCTTGGGGTAGTAGGAGGTTAAGGCTCCCACTTTTTCTAGACAATCGCCACTTGATGTCAGTCGGGTTGTCAGCCCTGCGTGACGGCCGCCTTTACCCCAGAACAAGCGTCTGGTACCCATTTCCGTTAGAGGCTGAGTCGACCCCAGGACCATATGGGCCGCCAGAAGGTTTTGGTCAGTTTAAAAATCCTGACCCCACCGGGACTTGAACGCCTGTTTGTAGCGCAGTGCCTTAACCACTACGCTACGAATGTAGGTCTACTATTTTTTTTTTCTATGTTTGGGGGGCACGCCGTAGCGTAGTGGTTAAGGCACTGGCTACAAACCGGAGGGTCGAGGGTTCAAGTCCCGTTGGGGTCAGGATTTTTAAACTGACCCAAACCCTCTGGCTGCACTATGGCCCTGGCGTCGACTCAGCCTCTAACGGAAATGAGTACCAGACGCTTGTTCTGGGGTAAAGGCGGCCGTCACGCAGGGCTGACAACCCGGCTGACATCAAGTGCCGATTGTCTAGAAAAAGTGGGAGCCTTAACCTCCTACTACCCCAAGGGCCTTCCTGAGGAGCCTGTTGGGGATCACTTTACTTTTACAAATTTTATTTTAAATACACTAAAACTAATAAAAAAGCCAATATTTAGTAATTATTTATAATACGCTATATCTATTGTAATATTTCATAAATTTGAAACTTTATCAACTAATCAAAATAATAATAATTAATATATATTTTAATTGAACAGACAGGTGAATGGAGAAGAATTGCATAACAGTGATATTACATGGTCTTTATAAGAAGCCAGATATAATGAGAACAGTTAAGTCTCGTAGACTGCGATGGGACAGAACATGTGGCACAAATGGGGAATGAAAGACGTGCATGGAAGCTTCTTGTAGGAAAACCAGAGGAAAAACGCCTCAGTTTGTAGACCAAGAATGAGGTGGAGAATAACATTAACTATGATTTGAGGGAAGTAGATTACACAAGGGATGATTGAAAAACATTGGTCCAGAATGGGGATATGTGGAGATCTTATGTCCGTGCGGCCATGAACCTACGGGTTCGAAAGTGCCAGTGAGTTAGTTAATATTTTTAGTTCATAAATTCGTACTACAATTAGTAAACCTGAATCTCCCTGAAATATATCTTTTGAATCTATTTTGTATGTTATCATAACTTATTTTAGGCACCTAAAATAAGATTTTTAGAACATAAAAATCCGAGGTCTAGTAATGGCTTGTAGAATGGAAAGTGTTTCGCACCGGTAACAGCGACAGAAAGCACATTGTATCAATTGCCTTAGGGAACGGCTACTGAAACAAACAACCCCCTCCAAATAGTTGTGGTGATGAGAAATATATAACCTTGAGGATAAATTAAGACCAAATCTTTCTATATAAAAATTCAGCCTGAGTATGTTTGTGCACGCAAAACTGGAAAAATAATGGGTCAATTGGCTTGAAATTTTGGCACAACGTTTACATTCGAATACTCGCATGTTCGAGTTATAAGACTTTCAATTTCCAATACGCCTTGCGTTCGCTATGACTGTCAATAAGCGTAAGGGCGATCTTTGCAAATGTGCAGTTTGAATTTGGAAATTACGTCATGCAAATTCGTTCAAATCGGAAAAATGGACAAAGTTTGCACGCACTGCAAAGCAATGAAATTTAAAGGAGAAACCCCCGAGAAAGTGTTGCGCGAGCGGAATTAATTTGTTTAAACAGCGCAACAAGATCTTTATGAAAAACATTTTCCGTCCATAATAATTCTGCCCGAAGGCAGGTCTTTCACTGCAATCATAGCATTTGCATGCTATGCTTTGCAGCTTTACTAGGGAACTGTAGGTGTGGTAGCTTCCCGTTGCTTTCCACACCTGGTGAAGGATGATGATGATGATGATGATGATGATGATGATGAGGATGATGATGATGATGATGGCCGGATGATTTTCGGGACCGTTGGCCCTAAGCTTTCTGACATTTGTCTTACAGGTAAGGAAAACGCCTGGAAAAAAATCTCACCCAGGAGCCTGTCACGACCGGGAATCGAACCCCGGCCTGCAGCGTGACAAGGCAACACGCTACCTCGAGACCAACAGCGGTGGACAACGCTACTTTAATAAATTAAAAATAAAAACACATTTATTTATTTAGGCGTAGCAGCGAATGCCGAGTGTATACAGACTGATTAAATTTTGTTCATAGGCTTTAATTTAGACTTGATATTCTATTACGTGCCCGAAAATCTTCAGGCTCGACACCCATCCCCTGGCTTAAAGTCTCTCCCGGAGGACATACCGCTTGGATTCTTACTTACTTTTTACTTTGGAGGGTCTCTCCACTTTTCAGCTGTTACCCTGTATTCCCATTCGCCATTCTTGTCGATCACGCCATTCCTCCTCCTCCAGACCTGTCGTTCATCAATCTATGGATCTCTCCTCTCCAAGTTGTTCTGGCCTGCCCCGTTTCCTTCTTACAGAAGGTGACCATTCCAAAAGAGTTTTGGGCCACCTATCATCCTCCATTCTCCTGACATGGCCATACCACTGAAGAGCTCGTCTTTCAATCCTTTCCACCACTGTCTCCTCCATATCTGCCTCACTTCTTCATTTCTTCTTCTTCTTCCAACCTGGACACCCTGGCACTGCGTCTTATTCCATCCATCTCCACTGCCAAGATCTTAGTTTTTTGTCCCTCTACCAACGTCCATCCCTCAGCACCATAAGTCATTATGCTTTCCACAACAAACTTCAAAATCTAAAAAAAATCTATGAATCTGACCCAATTTGAACCCGTGAACCCTCAGGCCAGAGCAAGGAACTCGAGCTTTGGATAGTTAGTTAGTTAGTTATAACATATGTCTTTATAAAGTGGAGTATATGTTTAGTTAATTAATCAAAACCAAAGACTTGATATTTAAATCATTAGTACAAAGTGTTATGTTGTATGGTATAGAGACCTGCACTTTAGGTAGACATCAAGAAAAAAAAAAAAAAAAAACTTATTGACTACAGAGATGGATTTTTGGCGAAGGGCATCAAGAAAATCAAGAAAGAAGAAAATTCTGAACCACAAAATTACAGAAATAATGTTAAACATGATATTATAGACGTAACAGAAGAACGAAGATTGAAATGGTATGGACATCTGAAGAGGATGGAGAATAATAGAATCCCAAGAATGATGCTGGATTGGAATGCTGAAGGCAGGAGGAGGAGAGGGAAAGCCAGGAAACACACTGGATGGATGAAGTGAGAAGAAAACATGATCAGCAGAGACCTCAAAGAAGATGCTGAGGATAAAAATCTGCGGCAGAACAAAATACGTTTGGGATGAAGGATAAGAACTGTAATGCAGAGGAAATCCTTAATAAAATAATAAATCAAATTTGTTGTCTGTAGTTAATTCGGTATAGATCTTCATTCAATCCTCGAATAAATAATTATATTTCAATTTCGCTGGTTTAACTATATTTATAGCAAGCTATGAAGCGATAATTTTAACTGCTGAAAGATTGGGTGTTCACTTCAGACACTAAGAGACTCTCTTCGCTTCTGGGCTTCATCAAGAAACGCTACATAAATCGAAGAAGCGAGACAATCTATTGCAATTGAACTGGACAGATGTGTCCGCCATGTTGTAAGTAATTCGCTGTGTCCCGTTCGGCAGGAAATTACTGCCATCTGTTGGCTTAAGTCTCCAACTAGCAATCAAATCTCTCTTTCTCCTAACCACGCTAGAAATGTACAGGGCGTTTGCATTAGGTACATGTATACAGACTTTCATAAAAAGTACACGGACATTAGTACTTCTGAAAGTTTACTTATTATTATTATCATCATCAATCTTCTTCTTCTTCTTCTTCTTCTTCTTCTTCTTCTCTTCTTCACTTCACGGGCTAGGTAAAAAGCCTGTTCCGCCTCACAGTTGTTCTATCCATCTTTTCACTGGCCTTCCTACATTCCTTGAACCCCTTGGCTTGTAGTTAAATGCTGCTTTAGATAATATTGCTACGTTCATTCTTTCTACAAGTCTAAACAATTTTTCTCTATATTATTTGATTTTATCATTTAATGGATATATATTAACTCTGTTCTTATAGGGGCCTATCTTCATTCTTTAACCGATTCATACTTGTGCAGCCTTTTGTTCTTCTAAGGAAGTTCATTTGTACGCTTTGTATTCTACTTTTTTTTTTATTTTTTGGTCATTACCGAAGTTTCACTCCACTAAGATAATGCAGGAACTGTCAATGTTTTATAAAACTTGAATCTAGTACCCGCTTCTTGTTTTGTTCTTTAATGTTCTATGTATAGTTTCACATATCATTTGAAATCTTGACAGTTTCACATTTACGTCTCTTTCAGTTTTTGTGTTTGTAGTATTATTTATTATTATTATTATTATTATTATTATTATTATTATTATTATTATTATTATTATTATTATGATTATGAGTATTAGATTATTATTATTATTATTATTATTATATTATATTATTATTATTAATTATTATTATGATTATTATTATTATTATTATTATTTATTATTATATTATTATTATTATATATTATTGTAGATTACATAAGATACAAGCAATTAAATTGGTATGGATAATGTACGGACGAATGTAAGAAGAAAGGTTACCAGAAAAAACATTGGAATTATGTCCACCTGGAAGAAGTAATAAGAATTGGGAATGAGAACAAGAGACTGCAGGCATGCAGTTGAATTGATAGAGACGAGTGGAGAGGGAAAATAAAATGTTTAGGCACAGAAATGATGTGTGTAACATTGAAAATCTGTACGTAAATAAATTATTATTAAGCCTATATTGGCAATGTATCCTATGGGATACATCAATTTGGTTCGGTTTGAGTAGTATTATTAATTGAAACAGAAGAAAACGAACGAGACAGTAAAAAAACTTAAATGTGGGTGGAATTTGCACGAATAAAATTTAATAACAACAGTCATGCGAGATTTTGTTTTCAGTGCGGTCCGCCACATTAAATAACTGGCACGAGAAATTAGTGTTTTGTCAAAGTTCCCAAGGTGCTGTTTCTTTCACCCATACTGTATACGTTATACATATCAGACCTTCCTACTATCCCCTACATCCATTCCGCATCATTCGCCGATGATACCTGTTTCTTTTATCAGACTACCTTCAAATCTCTTCCTAATCGAATCCATGTATTCCAAACCGCTCTCAACCGTATCTATATTTGGTTCCAGTTATGGAACATAAAATTTAGAGCAATTGGGTAGTGTTAGACGGGAAACCACCAAGTTACTAAAGAGTAAAAAGAGGGAATATTTGAGAGAGAAGATTAATGATCTTGAAATGAATGCAAAAAATAGGAACATTAGAGAATTATATCAGGGAATTAGTATAGAGAAGAAAGGGTTTCAGGCTAGAACAAACATAATTCGGAATGAAAATGGGGATATGATTGCAGATTCCAAGAGTATATTAAATAGATGGAAAATGTATTTTAATCAGCTATTAAATGTACATACAGAACAGGACATTGAGAAGGATAAGTTACAGACAGCAGAAATGCTAGTCGCAGAGCCAAGTGCATTAGAGGTTGAAATGGCAATTGAAAAATTGAAGATGTATAAAGCATCAGGTTCAGATGAGATCCCAGCAGAACTGATAACATCAGGGGGAGAAAATAATGATGGACAAGATACGCTGTTTGCTTAGTATGATTGGGAAAAAAGAAAGCTCTTCCAGATGAATGGAAGGAATCAATTATCGTACCAATTTATAAGAAAGGAGATAAAACTGATTGCAACAACTACAGGGGCATCTCATTACTTTCAACTTCGTACAAAATTCTAACAAATATATTAGTAAGCAGACTTACTCCCTATATTGATGACATTCTAGGAGATCATCAATGTGCATTTAGAAGAAACAGGTCTACAAACAGATCAGATTTTTAGTATAAGACAGATTTTAGAAAAGAAATGGGAATATAATGGTACTGTACATCAACTATATGTAGACTTCAAAAAAGCATATGATTCAATTAAGAGGGAGAAGTTATATAGTATCCTGCTGGAGTTCGGAATTCCTAAAAAGTTAGTTAGACTTATACGAATGTGTCTAAATGGCTCAACGAGTAGGGTGCGTGTAGGCAAACAGTTTTTCAGACACTTTTGAAATCCAGAATGGGTTGAAGCAAGGAGATGCACTATCTCCTCTACTATTTAATTTTGTACTAGAGCATGCCATTAAATCTTTAGAGAATGAGGAAGGCTTACAACTGAATGGTATTAATAAGCTGTTAGTTTATGCTGATGATGTAGTACTACTGGCCGATAGCGAGGAGATACTAAAGGCCAACACGCACACACTATTGAGTAACACTAAGAAATTAGGACTGGAAGTAAATATCAGTAAAACTAAATATATGGTTCACACGTAGAAATACATTATATAATGGAAATGGACAGCTAATGACAAATGAGGGAAATTTTGAGGAATTGGCTGAATTCAAATACCTAGGAACAATAATCACAAATAGGAATGAGATGCACAAAGAAATTAAACATAGGCTTAATTCTGGAAATGCATGCTATTATGCATTGCAGAGACTTTTGATGTCCCAACTCCTTTCAAAAAATGTTAAGCTGAAAATATATAAAACTATTATTCTACCAGTTATATTATATGGGTGCGAAAACATGGACTCTTACTTTAAGGGAGGAAAGGAGATTACGAGTATTTGAAGAATAAAGTTCTTAGGAAAATTTTTGGACCAAAGAGAGATGAACAGACAGGTGAATGGAGAAGACTACATAACAATGAACTACATGGTCTTTATAGGAAGCCAGATATAATAAGAACATTTAAGTCCCGTAGACTGCGATGGGCAGGACATGTTGCGCGTATGGGGAATGAAAGACGTGGCATGGAAACTTCTTGTAGGAAAGCCAGAAGGAAAACGTCCAGTTGGTAGACCAAGAATGAGGTGGGAGAACAACATTAACAATGATTTGAGGGAAGTAGATTATACAGGGAATGATTGGAAAGCATTAGCTCAGGATAGGGATGTATGGAGAGCTTATGTCCGTGCGGCCATGAACCTACGGGTTCGATAGTGCCAGTGAGTAAGTAAGTAAGTATGGAACATAAAGATTAAATATCGACAAAACCACAGGGCGATCCTTTTCACTAAATCAAACCAGACGGTTCACCCATCCAACTAACCTTGGGAACTCAAAATCTTCGCCTAGAACCTTCAGTGAAGTATCTTGGGGTCCATCTGGGCCCCAAGCTTACGTTCAAAATTCATATTCGCAACATCTACAACATAAAGCAAATGCAGCAATTGCAATTTTATACCCATTTTTCAGGTCGAATACATTGTCACGTAAGATCAAGCTTTTACTGTATAAAAGCGTGATCCGCAGCATGCTACTGTTACGGATGTGAGGCCTGGAGCATCCTCGCAAAACAGCATAAACGAACAAGAATACAAATTATACAGAATAAGTGTTTGAAAATAATTTTTCAAGCACCGCTTTCACAAGGATGACAGACCTACACAACGTAGCGCAACTTCCCCATATTGATGCCATGATAACTGAAAAATGTAAGCAAGATGCACAAATTTACATCTTTGCATACAAATTTTATGGTACGCAGTATTGGACGCTTGCCCCAGTGGCGTGCTGTACATAGAAACATATTCATCCGATTTTACTCCTCATTAAATCCAGCCAGAGATTTGGCGATGTGCTCTCACCTGGAGTAGCGTGGCTCATTCCACAATGCTGCATTTTCGACTCTCGGCTTGAAAGCAATGTGGTTTCTGATGTCCTGCTTCAGGTCATCACATCCCTATCTCTGTCCAAATTTCATCACCATTTGCACACAAACGCTAGCGCCGCCAAATAGGCTCGGGTTAAGTGAACTATAACCCCGTAATGATAGCCACTATTAACTTAGCTGCCAAAGAGTCCTAGTGGGTTCTAACATACGCAGCACACTGGGTGAAGCTAGACTTCGCCTTATCCAGTCCAGTTCAGTCCAGTGTTTTGTCAAGTGAAGAGTTAAATTTAAATATCAGTAATGCAAATTTTAATCATAATTATAAACATTATTTTCATTACATAATTGTATTTTTACAATTCTAAAAATAATATTATCATTTTAAACATAATTTAATATTTTTACAATAGAGACTGTAATCATGCTAGATATGAGTTTTATATTTATGATGCTAGTCACAAAGGAATTAATACCCAAACCTGCCTTGAAATTTCTTCCAGAGACAGCTTTGTGATGTACCAAGGCCGGGTCCAAAAAAAATTATCGGTCGCTTTTTAACTGCAAGCCATTAAAATCCAGCGTCAAATCTCTCATTTAAACTATAGGGAAGTAATACAACTTCTGACTTGGTAGGTTGCATAACCTCCACTATCTGTCGTCGACCCCGCGTCCCGCCTCACTCCCACCGCTCTTACTCAAACAGGGATGCCCATCTGCTCCGTACAATGTGTTGCTATTACTGGATTCTAGCTTAGATGTCTGTGTCTTGCAGTTAAAAGCGGCCTTGGTACACCACAACTCTTCTATGGAAGGAACCTAGGCTAAATAATTATAAATAATTATTTTAATTTTTATTTTGTAAAAAATTTCGATATAGGACTTGCTATGTAGCACGAAATCATTGAAAAATCAAGATGAAGATATGTTTATTGAATTCCAGATAAAAATCCTCTTACTGTGCTCACGGTAGTGAAGGGAAAATTGCTAATCATGTCAGTAGAATAAGCAACAAAGAATGTCAAAAAAAACTTTCTATCCATATAAATTTCGAAGGAAGAATTAACTGGATGTCCTAAAAAAATTAGTTCGTACATGATGGGATATTTTATTAATATTTATATTTTTATTATTATTATTTTATTATTATTATTATATTATTATTATTATTATTATTAATTATTTTATTATTATTATCATTATTATTATTATTATTATTATTATTATTATTATTATTATTATTATTATTATTATTATTATTATTATTATTATTATTATTATTATTATTATTATTATTATATTATTCTAGCATTATTAAATAAACAGCAATGATGAATGGAAATCCTGTGGAACAGACATATAACCAGAAAAAAATACAAATATATAATTCAATAGTGAGAAGTACTGTCACATATGGAACTGAAGTTTGGAAATTCAACAAAAACTTAGAACAAAAACTTATGTCGATGAAAATGGATTTCATAAGGAGAGCAAGCAAGATGTTCAAATTAGAAAAAATAAGAAATATTCTCATACGAGAGAAAATGAATATTATATATTCAATAGTAGACTATATAAGATACAAGCAATTAAATTGGTATGGGCACGTACGACGAATGCAAGAAAAAAGGTTACCCAGAAAAAACATTGTAATGGTGTCCACCTGGTATAAGAAGAGGAAAGGAAGACCTCGAAACTCGTGGATGCAAGAAATAAGAACTGGAATGAGAAGAAGAGGGCTGGAGGACATGGAGTGGATGGATAGAGACGAGTGGAGAAGAGGAAAATAAAACTTTAGGCATAGAAAGATGTGTAAACATTTAAAAAGTCTGTATAATAAATCAATTAAATAATCATAGACATTATAGAAAAGAAAAGATTACAGTGGTGTGGCCATGTCAAAAGAATGCCAGAGCAAATATTGCTTAACGTATTATGGAATGGACCCCATTGGAAAGGAGGAAGAAAGGTAGACCAAAGAAAACCTGGATAGAAAGTGTGCAAGCGGCTATGATCGTCAGAGGATTGGAGGAAGATCAATGGATGGACAGAGAGGAATGACGTTTGGTTTCCGGAAGACAACGGCAGCCTGTCATGATACCGAATGATTGAATGAATTATTAAATAATTATTTTAATCACGAAAATAAAAATATGTATTCAATAAATTAAAGGGGGTAGAAGTACCTTCGAAAACTGTAGATTAGGTAAATCCCTCCTCTTCTTTCAAAAACTTGAAGATGTATCAATCCACAAATTGGTATGATTAATTATTATCAGAACTTCCTCTTTAAGATACAATATTATGATATTACAAAATAGTTACCTCTATTGTTAAGCTCACATTTAAAATGGTACCTGAAATTAATACAGTTCAATAGTATTTTCCAGATAATTTTCACATATCTAAAATGTTTAAAATTATTCCTTTCCTCATTAGTTCTTAAATCATATATCTATAAATGTAGCAGATTTTTAAGTAACTTTAGGGTAATCTTTTTATAGTTTTTTTATCCGAATACATATTTTTTTTAACTTTTTGCTACGATTATATTTTTTAGTTGGAGTATTCATGTTACAAGAGAATTTTGTTAAATTTTGTTTCTCAATATGTATATAGCCTACTTCCATGTAATATGTCGTTAACATTATCTCAAATAGCTTTGAAATGATGAGGAAAACATGATTGGAGAATATTAGTTAAGGAAAACAAGCGATAAACTTACTGAAGGTTATATGGATGGAGGGCATTTAAAGGGCAAACTCAAATGACAAGCTGTCAGATTCTAAGTAATAACTCAATAACTAATCACGATAATTAAATTTAGTTTTCATAGAAACAAAGAGAAAAGTCAATTTTACATGATGAAAATTAGATTGGAAAATGATTTTCTTTTTTTACCTTCAAAGGTACTTGTACCCCTTAATAACTTGGTTCTCAATTAAATTTAAATTCTTTAGATAATATTAATTTTACATATGGGCTACTTGTGCTTTTATAAACGGTGAAAAGTAATGCCACAAGCGAATTTATCTAGAGAATTTGGAAATCAAGAGTGGCATTTGTTAGGACTATTTAACGAATAAAATTAAGCTGTTTACTCACAAATCATTAATTAAATATGTTTTAATATGTATTATATTTAATCTAAACGGCGATGTTTGAAAACAAATCAGAAATGTGTGGTTATGTTTAATATGTTATTCACTGCAACTTATCATAAGATTTATCGCCAAATATGATCGCAATTTTAGAGAATGCACCCTAGTAAAGAAAAAAATGAAACATATCAAACTGTATATTACAACCAACATTATAGGTTATTAATTATATTTCTTTTTTTTTTTTTTTTTTGTAAACAGCCTCAGTAAAAATCATTATTTTTAAAAACACAATTATTGAACACAGTTATCGAATGTTAAGTTCGAAGGAATCTGTTCATTATTTGCTATATTCAATATATTTGTTGGAGAGACAGTCACTGCAAAATAATGCTCTGACCTGTTCAGAATATTAAATTAAAAAGGAGGGGCTTTCTTTATCACGATAGCATGAGCTGGTAAAGATAATTCGATAAGAGCAAGGGATGAAACTCGACTGTCATTGGTTATAAAACAAAATTCATTGATACGTGATTGCTCATTGACTCCCATTTGGGGCATGAGTTAAATAATCACTGAAAATGCCTGTTTACTGAATTTTTAAATTAATACTGTGATTGCTATGTTATGTAGGAGGTTGTAAGAATAATTTCCGCCCGTTTTATTATTGTTCTCTTTATGTTTGTTATTCTCTTTGCATTCATCATTCGTACATCCGTCGCTCAGTTTCCTCTTTCCATTTGTAGTGCTCCTTTTGACCTCAATCGAATCCATTACTTCAGGCAACTTTTAATTGTAGCGCTTGCAACATGAGCTGGCAATTAGGCAAACAAATATTAAAAATAAAATAGCTAAAACAATTTTTTCAGATCGCTTGACTATTAAGTATTTTTTGTTGTATAAAATTTAAAACACCTATATAATAGCAACATTAATAGGCTTAATTAAAGTAATATACATTATGTGAATAAAGTTAACCCCCTCAGGGGTCCTCATCTGGGGGATATGTGGATGGCGACCACAAGGTGCCCAAGCTGAGCAAAACATTTCTTCCACTTACTTGTGTTTTGCACTCTTTTAACTTTACTATCTAACCTCTCTTGGTTAACTCTTGTTTTTTTTTCGACCCCGACGCTATTAGGGCATCCGAGGGCTAGGGAGTCTTTCCTTTCTTCCATTTCTTCTTTTCTTTTTCTTTTATTTTCTTTTCTTCTCCAGAAAAGCCTGACCAGAGGCTATAAGATGGCAGCCCCATCACTGGTCTTTGCCTTCCTTTGGCCAGCAACCAATCGAAGGGACTATTATTATGCTTTCAAGTCTTATACGAGAATTTCCCGGAGGGAAAATTTTCTATAGGATCGTAACAGGCCTTGGCCTAATACTTGGAAGGAAGAAGAGAGAAGAATAAAGTTAACTAACTCACTGGCAATCATATCCGTAAAGTCATGGCCGCTCGGATATAAGCTCTACATAGACTCCTTCCCTATCCTGAGCAAGTATTTTACAGCTTCCCTATCCTGAGCAAGTATTTTACAGTATTTCCTTTCGCCTCTCACACATCATTTTTAGTGTTATTCTTCCACCTCATTGACAGCTTCTCTACAGGGAGCTTCCCTCTGGTTTTATAATCATTGTAAAGTTTTATTTTTAAGGGAGGTAGAATTTAAGTTGGAATAGGTGTAGGAGCAGCTATTGCTGCTGGTAACCAAGAAGAAAAAGGGATTTGAGCTCTTTTTGGTTTTCCTACAAGAAGTAAACATACCTGTCTTTCATTCCCCATTCGTGACACGTGTCTTGCCCATCGCACTCTACGAGACTTACTGTTTCTATTATATCTGGTTACCTATAAAGATCATGTAGCTGGCAGTTATTCAATCTTCCCTATTCATCTGTCTGTTCGTCTCTCTTTGGTACAATTTTTTCCTAAGAACCTTGGAACCATAGGCGAGTTAACCACTAGTTCATCAGAAATATAAATACGTTATTCATATTTTAGATTTTGTCCACCGTTGTGGTCTCGGGGTAGCGTTGCTTCCTCTTATGCAGCGGACCCGGATTCGATCTCCAGTCGAGACAAGTTTCCGAGTGATTGATTTTTCCGAGGTTTTTCCTCACCTATAAGACAAACGTCAGGAAACTTTAAGGCCCAAATGGATCCCGAGTATCATCTGGCCATCATAATCATCATTATTACATTCGCCATTTTTTATTACATCCAATATAGGAAATTTATTTTTACCTTCGATACATAAGGGTTATAATTATTTAACATTAATAAGTAAATTAACAAAAACATTAGAACAAAAGACAATTACATAACAATATTATAACAAAGATGAACGGAGTAATATTAAATTATAGTTGAGAATAAACACTATTTAAGTAAAGTGATCCCACTATAGGCCTCAGGAGGCTCCCACTTTTTCTAGACAATCGGCACTTTGATGTCAGCCGAGTTGTCAGCCCTGCGTGACGGCCGCCTTTATCCCCAGAACAAGCGTCTGGTACTCATTTCCGTTAGAGGCCAAGTCGACCCCAGGGCCATAGTGCCGCCAGAATGTTTGGTTCAATTTAAAAATCCTGACCCCACCGGGACTTCAACCCTCGACCATCCGGCTGAATAAACACTATTTACAAAAGAAAAGAAGTAATTATAACATTTTTTGTTGTTAAGAATATGATAAAGAGGACCGATTTTTTTTCATTAAAATTAAAATATGTTTCAAGTTTATAACGTTCAAACCACAACATTGGACAATTGAATAAAACATATTCGACTCTTTGAATATCTTCTCTACATTTACAAGTTGCATTTCATGATATTTTAAATATATATAAATATTAACTAAATAAAAATAAAACGTAGTTTTGATTTTCATATTTATTATATAATTCAGTGACAGCTGTTTCGGTACACTGTACCTTCTTCAGACATGTTAACAAATTATGAATTGTGTTCCAACTGATCTAAGCAACAATACAACAATATTTATTTAATTTTTTTAATTTAACAAAGGGGATTCATTCAAATCAAGTTGAGAATTTAACAGTTTTTTACTACTTTCAAATTTATTAATTTCTACAGCCTCCAAAAGATCTAACTTCTTACCCTTATCACAAATATGTAAAATTTCAAAATTTGGATTGAAACAATGATTAAATTGGAATAGGTGGTTAGCATATTTCGAATTTTCTAAATTTCTGTTATATGCTCTCATGTGTTCCTTTATCCGAGAGATAAAAGGTCTACCAGTTTGTCCTATATAGACATTGTCACATGTGCCACACTTCAATTTATATACACCTGATAATTTTTCTTTTTTTGTTTTGGTTTTATTGTTTTTTATTATATTTTGTAGAGTTTTATTAGTTTTAAATGCCACATTAATGTTCAACTTGTTGAAGTGTTTAGATATTTTATTTGAAAGTGGGCCTATGTATGACATTACGACATATTTCTTTATGTTTTCTTTGGGTAAAGGAAAAACTTTGTTAATTGCTTTTTTGTAATGAACCTTCTTAATTAAACATTCTATAATTTCAGGGTCGTATTTTCATCAAGTAAACACCAACTCAATTGATTATATATAAATATGCCTGAAATGTTCCATGCCCGGTTAAAAATTGAGTTAATATGAAACTGGGAACTATATTTGGGCATTTAAGTCTGTCATAGATTGTTGGGAAAAATAATTCTCAACTTGTCATACCGTTGTTAGTATTTTGCCACAATATATCCCATTCAGCAATAAAGTACTCTTTGATTTTCCGCTTTATATAAGAAAGAGGACACATGTTTAGTAAGCATGTGTCTGTGAATTGTGTGTTTCGTCTTAATGTTGTATTGTCTCTTAGAAGACCCTGACATTGGACTGATCACTTATTCGAGGAGTACCTCCATATTCTTGTGTGGTTAAAAAAGTATATATGTGATCCATAGTTAAAATCCCTCTCCCGACAGGTCGTTCCACTCTAAGACCCAGATGGCTTGTGGCACGTAAAAGTACCTGTAAAATAGAGGTTAAACTGCGTTAATGGAATGGGATAATAATAAAGTTCATGATAAAACTCCGTTGAGCTATTAGTCACGAAATTTAAATTATAATACAAAATTATCAAATAATTATCATCATCCAGGGATTAAGCCTGTTAACTCGTTCCGGTTTCATGAAAGCTAGAATTGTTAAAATTGTTCAGACCATCTTCTGTGTGGGCGACCAATATTTCTCCTTCCGTGCGGTTTATAATCTAGCAATAATTTTGGAAATCTTCCTTCTGGCATTCTATCAATATGTTCTTTCCAGTCGTTCCTATATTTAATTATTCGGTCTGTAAGTTTGAAAATATTTAATCAATTGAGTTGGTGTTTACTTGATGAAAATCCATATTTATTAATTAAATAAAAATAAAACGTAGTTTAATTTGATTTTCATATTTGTGATATTTCATATTTGTGATAAGGGTAAGAAGTTAGATCTTTTGGAGGCTGTAGAAATTAATAAATTTAAAAGTAGTAAAAAACTGTTAAATTCTCAACTTGATTTGAATGAATCCCCTTTGTTAAATTAAAAAATTTAAATTAATATTGTTGTATTGTTGCTTAGATCAGTTGGAACTCAATTCATAATTTGTTAACATGTCTGAAGAAGGTACAGTGTACCGAAACAGCTGTCACTGAATTATATAATAAATATGAAAATCAAATAAAACTACGTTTTATTTTTATTTAATTAATGAAAATATTTAGTTCCTTTCTTATATCTTCATTTATTTTCTTATCCAGCAGAGTATATCCTGCTATATTTCTTAAAAATCGCATCTCAGCTGCTTCCAATCTTTGTTCTTGTCTTTTAGTGATCGTCCAACATTCAGGAATACGAAATTATCAAAAGTGCACCAATATTGAATTTAGGGTCAGTAGATACAGAGAAATCTCCTGCTCCTTCTCTGATTACACTGAGCAACAAAAAATAAACTTTTTTTATCTCAGAAAGGAAAATCTGTGATTCTGATAGTATTTTTTCTCCTGAATTCAAATATGATATCGGTTTTTCTCCATCACTTAAGGTTTCCCAGAGACAGGATTTTTTAAATTTCAAACACTTTAATATTTTCTACATTCGTAACTACACAATATTCAAACATTCGGACCCACCTCGAAAGTAAGAAATGACGATTTTGTGCTATATTTCACCTGTGGAGCATCCCTCTTGATGGTCCAACAATAATCGGCCAGCATATTAGGATTCCATTTGCTTTGATATCTCTTTTCCTCAGCTGAAACCATTTGAGTTAGCTCATTTGATTTTATTTTACAATGGACGAAAAAAGTTTATTAAAATAATAATTGTTTAAATCCATTAATTGAAATTGAAATTTAAAAAAATGTGGGTGATGAAGAAATTCCGAATACATATTTGAAAACACGATAAAAAAAACTGTATTAAGTACAACTATTGATACTCATGAGACAAAAATCATGTTGACCAGTGTTATGGGACTATTCCCTAAAGATGTAGAGAGAATTAATATTTTACAAAGTTGAGGAGACGGACCTACAAGGTAATATTCTTTTATTTTATATTATAATTTCAATTTTGGAATGGAATACTCTACATAAAATAAATATCCTCTACTCGTGTCCAACTCAGGGTCGGGTCGCGGGATGAAGTCCCTTATGTAGAGGTCTGTGAATACAAAGCGTACTGGCCGGCCACACCTGACGTACCATCATAGGGGCAGATGAACGAATTGGATGAGATGAGTATGGAGAAATGGTGGAATGATATTGTAGCAGGGGAAACGGGAGAAACCCCGAGAAAACCTGCCCAAACTCCGTTTCGTCCACCATGAAACCCACGAGGAATGACCGAGACTCGATCTCGGGACCCCAGCGGTGGGAATACTTTACATTCTGGTTCAAAATTGTAAATTTATACAGTGGCTTTAAATTAATTGGCATGGTATGTCTTGTTGAAGCTCTTAGTTTATGCTGATGATGTAGTATAATTAAAAGACGATAGCGAGGAAATACTAAATGCCAACACTCACACTCTATTGAGTAACACTAAGAAATTGGGACTGGAAGTAAACATAAATAAAACTAAATAGATGTAAACACATATAAATACATTATATACCTAAAGGAAATGGGCAGTTAAAGACAAATGAGAGAAATTTGAAGAAATGGTTGAATTCAAATACCTTCTTCTTCTTCTTCTTCACGGTTTAGGCTTATTTACTAGCCTGTTCCGGCTCCAAATTGCTGCTCTTTCCATCTTTACTTGGTCTTCCCAAACTTCTTCTTCATCGTGGTGAATAGTTGTATGCTGCTTTTGGTATTCTATTCTCAGTCACCCTTGCCAAGTGTTCTTTCCAGTTTGTTCTGTATTTCTCTATTGTTGAGTTTAATTCCTCTATTTGTAGTTGTTGTCTTATTTCTGTGTTATGTTTTTTGTATGTTCTTTGATATCCTGCTATTGGTCTGAGGAATCTCATTTCAGCAGCTTGTATCCTGGCAGATTGTTGTGATGTCACTGTCTGAATTCAAATACCTAGGAACAATAATTACAAACAGGAATGAGATCAACTTTTATAATATTCATGATGTGTTCCATAATTATATATTAATTAGGAATGAGATGCACAAAGAAATTAAACATGGGCTCAATTCTGGAAATGCATGCTATTATGTATTACAGGAACTTCTTTCAAAAAAACGTTAAACTGAAAATATATGAAACTGTTATTCAAGTGAATGGAAAAATACTACATAATAGTGAGCTACATGCTCTTTGTAGGAAACCTCATATAATAAGATAAGTTATACTAATAAAACTCATATCAAATTCCGTTGAAGTGAATAGTCATAAGATAAAAACTTAAAATATGTACCTTTTTTGCAGGTGCCGTCGTCCTCAATTATGTTAAAATATCATATTTAAAATCTTATCTGGAGGCCTTTCGGAAGTTAACTTCCATCATCAGCAGGATGAGCTTCTGCTACTAGTTGTTGGTGTTGTTGCTTATGACTATGTAGACTCTAAGTGTCTGTTGCTGCTATAGACACTTAAGTTTTTATCTTAAGAACAGTTATGTCTCGTAGACTGCGAAAGGCTGGGCATATGTCACTAATGGGGAATGAAAAAAGATCATGAAAGTTTCCTGTAGGAAAACCAGAGGAAAAAACTCGCAGTAGGTAGATCAAAAAGATGTGGTGGAATAACATTAACCATATTTTGAGGGAAGTACATACATAAGGACTTTATTAAACTAAAAGTAAGATACATACAATGTTATTTACAAATATGGATCGCACGGGCAGTAAGTCGTACGTGCTGTTGACAGTCCGTTACAATAAGTTGATGTTTGGTAATAGTATACACTTAAAACAAAACAAAAAAGAAAGGACACTAATATTACAATTAGATATCAATACAATTACATTATACATTAACTTAGTTAATTAGAATTATTAAGAATTAATGGTATTGCAATTGTTAACATATTTATTTATTCCTGTATAAGTGGTGTTCTTATTTTCCGCGTTTTGTCCAGAAATCTACCCAAGTTTATCCAATTTTCTGGGTTTACCAGTAACTCGTAGCATGCCAAACTTTCACGATTTCAATTTAGAAATGTTTCTGGTAATAACTGATGCATCCAATATTCTAAATCGTTACATTTTCCTAATATATGTATCTTGTCTTCAAAGCTCCCGCACATTGGACATTTTCTCATCTCGTGATCGTCGCTAATTTTTAAAATTACCATGCCCCTAACCTGAGCCAAGCAAGCCCTGATCTCTCTTTAAATCCTAGATTGAGTATATAAGATTCTTTTTCCCAAACTTGTTTTAGGTCTCTTTGTTAAAAACAGTGATCGTTTTCCCGCACATTAGGCCAAAATATTTTGTCGGTTTATATTTAAGTACCTCTTTCTTATTTTTCTCCACACATTCTTTGAGGGAAGTATATTATACAGGGGATGATTGGAAAACATTAGTTGAGGATAGGGAGAGCCTATGTCCTTGCGGCCATGAACTCACGGGTTCGATAGTGCTAGCTAGTTAATCAGTTAGATATTCCCTGTTGACTTGATGAATATTAAGGTCGAAGAACATTATTGTTTATGAAGCAAAAGAATCATATAAACTAAAGCAATTAAGTGGAGTCAATTTAGAGTTAATGTAGTGTACTTTAAAGTGAAGTTGGCTGTTTGTTGAGTAATGAGCCAGGACTAATACATCAAAGAGATATTCGGTGTGTCACGACACAGACGGTATTGGAAAACATCAATTATAACACTTGACAGGCTCACAAATCAATCAAAGTAATTCTTCTCCACTTGTATTGTCTATCGATCACCTCCTTACTTCCTTATGATTAACGATAGTTCGCATCTCATCCAACTTTCGTTAGTTAAGGGGCACACGTCAAGATCAAAAAATATATATTCGAATATTCAGTACGATCTTTATTACTTCAATATGAGACATTTATGCTGTAAAAACCTCTCATAAAAGACCATTAATAGTTCCAAGAGGAAGTGAACTTTTAGTGGACTAGTTACTCTTTAAACATTCAGTACCAGGCACTGAGCAGGGCATTTAAACCCACAGGCCAGCCATTTAAATACCCCAGCTACCCTTTTCGTGGCACTTCAGAAAATGGACCATTATTCACAAACTATTAGTCCTAGAAAATTCAAATTTTGTACATACCTAAAGGAGATATCCTAGTAGGATTTGATGGTGAAATAACTTGGGTGATTGACATCACATGGTATCGGCGTATCAATTTCAGGAAGTGGAAGTTCATCTTCACTTTCACTTTGTGAATCTTCTAATTCAGGAATCAGTTCATCACCTGAATCATCATTATACAAAATATTCACTAATTCTTCTTCAGTGAGATATTTTTCATTCGCCATGATTTCATTCACGCACAAATAACAACGCGATAACGAGAAACATATACGACGTGATTGGAGCCTGGAGTCAAGTTTGGGTGAACGAATTCCATATGTTGTTTGTTTTAAAAATAAAAGGGGATTCACCAAGGTTAAACGTGTCAAACGGGAATAGAAAATGTACATTTGCATGCCATCTATGATCTCCAAGACATACTAAGCCAACACAATATTTAGGCGCCGAATATAAACGCGATTTGTTCGCGCCCGCTCTAAAACGAGTTAACTGACCGACGGCCGCATACACGATAGTCTCTTTAAACGCCTTAACTAGTTTACGGTACTGAATGTGTTAATAATTGGACGGTGTTATGCATCAAACCGCTATACGCCATTATGTAAGTTTCCAAAAAAATGTTTAAAGTTTAAATCAATCTTCACTATTTATTCTAGCGCCAAGCTAACAATACTGGATATTGGAAGTAATTTTTCTTGTTTGACAGTTATGCATCAACAATCTAAAAGCTGGAACATTTGGCGCTTAGCTGCATAATGCAAAATTTAGATTAGCATTTATGAAGACCTGGTTCCATAGCCGTTTGTTGCAAAACATAGATCCTCTGATAGGACTGATAGCGTTTACATTTTTCTTTAATAATAAGTTATATTTAAATGTTTAGCGCTAAACACATGTGTGAGGTTGTGAGCAGTCTTTGTTATCGCATTAGAATGACTTGCGATTTGTTAAGATTCAGATTTCGATCGAAACCATCTGATATATAGCGTAGATTAACTAGAAAGATGGGAGCCTTAATCTCCTACTACGCTAAGGGCCTCCGAAGGTCTATAGTGGGATCACTTTACCTTTTTTACAAATTGTTCTTGTCATTTTACTTTTAGGATCTATAAAATTTGTCGGAAACAGATAATTGATCATATTATAATATTATAATGATATTCTGAAAAGAAAAATTAATGTCTGAACCAGGAATCGAACCGTGGACCTCTAGTTCTCCAGGCTAGTGTTGTTAATGTTAGTGCCAAGTCTCTAATGGTGTAGTGGGCTGCACACTAGTCTGGAGAACTAGAGGTCCACGGTTTGATACCTGGTTCAGGCATTAATTTTTCTTTTCACAATATTACTAAGATTTGTGACAATTTGGTGATTTTATTGTTCATATATTTTTCATTTTGATAAGATATTTCACAGCCTAAATAGTTTAAATTTTGTACTTGTTCTAGGCATTGATTATTGTGTATTATCTTTGTGATCTAAATCAATCTAACACTATATCCTGATACAGGCGATGTGCAGTAAATGGACAAATGTAAATAAAATAGCAGCAGTAAAAGTTGGCTTAGCATTTTTTTTTACTTTTTACCTTTAGTAATGGAGCGGTAGTGTTAATGTAATGCAAATTGCTTGTTTTTTATAAAACGTGTGTTGTCTCACAGCAATGCATTGCTATGTTTAAATTCGGAGCCGCTACTTGCCATTGTCACAAGTGGTGCTTCTAACACGTTTAATTCCAAATCCAATGACGGACTCTTGCGCACTTCCCCAAAAACATTGTCACTGGAAGGAAATGATGAAGCGTTCTCTCATTAAGCACTCTATCTCCCTCACCCTCACAGTCTTCTCTCACTCTTTTTTCTCTCTCTTACCTCCTTCGATTTCTCTCTCTCTCTCTCTCTCACCCCTTCTCTTTCTTTCTCTCTTCCTATCTTTCTCGCCTTCTTTCTCTCCCTCTGTCTCCCTCTTGCTCTCTCTCTCTCTTTCTCTCTCTCTCTTTCTCTTTCTCTCTCTTTCTCTCGTTCATTCGTTTGCACCTTTCTCAGTGGCGTCCGTTATAAATCCCTTCTGTTAGAATATGACATGCTTTCACATAATGATCAAATCCTAGAAACTTGAAAAAGTAGAAATGTACATTTTTCAGAAGAAAAGTTAGGAAATAATTTGTTGGCTTGAAATGAAATAAATGTCAAACTATATCTTCATTTAGAGTTCGTTTTGTGGAAACGAGATTAATTACGATAATAATAATAATAATAATAATAATAATAATAATAATAATAATAATAATAATAATAATAATAATAATAATAATAATAATAATAATAATAGTAATAATAATAATAATAATAATAATGAGAGGATAAATAAGGGCAAATCTGCAATATCAAAATTAAATGGTGTTTTATGGGATCAGGTTGTTAGTTCTAAAACAAACAAAAAATATTTTAATACAATAATGGGAAATACTTTACAACATGTGACGCAAAAAATGTTCCAATCATACACCATGCGCAAGCGCCATGAAACGCGAAGTGGTTTACACTATGGAATTAGGGATGCAGCCAAACATATACACGATATTTAACGTACCTAAAAGTTAACCTAAGGCAATTTAACTACTCTAACTTGTGAAAGACCAACCTAAAAGCTAACCTAACGCAATTTAAGTACTCTAACGTGTAAAAGACCAACCTAAAAGCTAATCTAACGCAATTTAAGCACTCTAACCTGTGAAATAATATAACTCTCAAAAATAAATAGTAAGTTCTGAAATTCTGAAGTATATGTGTACAGTTAATTACTACATACTCTATGTTGGCTGCACTGGAATATGTCTTAACTATTGCTTAGAATATTCGTTAAAATCAATATGGTTGCCACTCTTCATGTTAGGTATGTAGTTAAATATCATTGAAAAATATATTGAAATAATCGTTAGAAAAAATGCAAAGATCATTGTAAATGGTGGAAGATAATTTGAAAAATAAAACCCTAAGAATAAAATTTGACAGGAGTTTGTGAAGGAATTAAAAAAGTCGCGTTACAGGTTTTAAAGTTTAACCCAATAATGAGTACAATAACATACAGTGCTGAAACATGGGAATTTGGGTTTTTGGAGGCGTTAAGCTGGAATGTATAGATGAGATAAAATAAGGAACTGTGTAATTAAACAAAATATAAATGTTTAAACTTCATTTGTGAATTTCATAAAAAAACAAATAATTAAAATTGTATGGTCACGTAAAAAGAATAACAGGACATATTCCTAACAAGAATGCCAGAATTGGTGTCACATGGTAGAAAAGAAGAAGAAGAAGAAGACGAAAAAGGAATTTCGATTGATGGTGGTTTTGAGCAGCATAAGGGAAAAAAGATTGGACGATGTAGATTGGAATGACAGAGACATGGATAAAGATGTGAAACCTGCTAAATAAATAATAATTCACTGGGCCATAGGAGGTTCATGGCCGCTTGAACGTAAGTTCTCTATACATCCTTATCCTCAACTAATGGTTTTCAGTAATTCCCAGTACATTTCACTTTCCTCAAATCAGTGTTTATTTTATTCTCCTACCTCATTCTTGACCTACCTACCGGGAGTTTCCCTCTACTTTTCCCACAAGAAGTTTGCATGTCCCTGTTCCATTTGCGGCACGTATCCTGCCCATCGTAGTTTACAACACTTCAAAAGCTCTAATAAACATTGGTCATTAAATTAACTGTTAATTAGTAGGTATGCATCACTTTCGTCTCCTAGTTAAGTTAGTAGGCTATCTGTACTGCAAAGTTTTGGGATTGACTCCTGACGTGTTTACTAATGTGTAATAACGTTCCTTCCCTTTTCTTAGAATTAATAATTAGTATTCAGCAAGCCCCAACCAGCAAATATATATATATATATATATATATATATATATATATATATATATCCATAGTAATTCTGCCCGAAGGCAGGTCCTTCACTGCAATCATAGCATTTTCATACTATGCTTGCAGCTTTACTAGTGAATTGTAGGTGTGGTAGCTTCCCGTTGCTTTCCACACCGGTGAAGGATGATGATGATGATAATGATAAGGATGTTGATAATGATGATGATGGCCATATGATTTCGGGGACCGTTTGGGTCTTAAAGTGTTCCTGACATTTGTCTTACAGGTGAGGAAAAACCCCGATAAAAACCTCACCCAGAAAAACTGCCCCGACCGGGGATCGAACACGGGCCCGCTGCGTGACAAGGCAGCACGCTACCTCGAGACCACAGCGGTGGAATATATATATATATATATATATATATATATATATATATATATATATATATATGGCATGAATTACCAGGACCTCTTGCAAGAACTCCACGAGAAGAAAACGCAAAAATATGGGAAGAATTATATATTACTGACGCCATGACAAACCGTGAATGGACTCAGGGAGGATATGAATTGCGCCACACAGTGACCAGACTCGCTGTGCATGGATTTCACCACAAGCTGTGCAGCAACCAGAGATTCCACGAGCCCAGCCCAGATTGCATGTGTGCAAGATGTGGCGAACAGTGCGAGAAATATGATGTGTTAAACTGTAGGATGAGATCAGAATCATTGTTGAAACTCTGCAGTGACTGAAAACAATCTTCTTTGCACGTTGTGGCGCATTTCTTATTTTATTATATATGGCATGAAAAGAAAAATAAACGCCTGAACCGGGATATGAACCCAGGACCTCTAACTTGGTACGTTAGTGCGCCACGATTACACTATCCAGGCATCCTAGCACAAAAATGAATGTTTTCCTTTATATATATATATATATATATATCCTCTATCATGAGAGGTATAGGCCTTTATATATATATATATATATATATATATATATATATATAATATACATACATACTTACTTACTTACTCACTGGCACTATCGAACCCGTAGGTTCATGGCCGCGCGGAGAATAAGCTCTCCATACATCCCTATCCTGAGCTAATGCTTTCCAATCATTCCCTGTATAATCTACTTCCCTCAAATCATAGTTAATGTTATTCTCCCACCTCATGCTTGGTCTACTAACTGGATGTTTTCCCTCTGGCTGTCCTACAAGAAGCTTCCATGCAAGTCTTTCATTCCCCATACGTGCAACATGTCCCGCCCATCGCACTCTACGAGACTTAACTGTTCTTATTATATCTGGCTTCCTATAAAGTCCATGTAGTTTTCATTGTTATGTAGTCTTCTCCATTCACCGTCTGTTCATCTCTCTTTGGTCCAAAAATGTTCCTAAGTACTTTATTCTCAAATACTTGTAATCTCCTTTCCTCCCCTAAAGTAAGAGAGTCGATATTTCGCACCCATATAATATAACTGGTAGAATAATAGTTACATATATATGTATGTAGGGTGTCCCATTCAAACCTCCCACATTTTAATTACTCATAACTAACAAAGTATGCGGAATTATGAAATGAGGTTGGTATTAAACGAAACAGAAACACAAAGAATTTTCATTGCCACACACTAAAACACCTCTATATGTACACCATCCTGCTCTAATTTCTTCAATATTTTCTTCTGAAACACGTGTACGAGCACCTCCTGATTATTTTTTAACTCTTCCAGTCGCCAGAAGCTTGTCAAGCCATGCCTTAGTGGTCTTCCCATCAGGTGTATTTCCTCAATATTCTCTCCGGTAATTTCTTTGTACTGTAATTATTGACTTCGTCTCTGCGTACAAGAAAACAGTTTGTGCACGTTGCTGAGGAGTCGTCATTTTGTTTTATGTTATTATTGTCCAACATGCGACAGATGAAATAACTGCAACAATTGAAAACATTTTTTTTTGAGTTTCTCTTTATTTTAATACCAACCTCATTTCATAATTTCGCATACTTTGAGAGTTATGATTAATTAAAATGTGGGAGGTTTGAATGGTGTGTATATATATATCTATATATATATATATATATATATATATATGTAAGTAGCAAATATATAATTCAATAGTGAGAAGTACTGTCACATATAGAGCTGAAATTTGAAAATTCAACAAAAACTTAGAACAAAAACTTATGTCCATGGATATGGATTTCTTGAGTAGAGCAACAAGATGTTCAAAATTAGAAAAAATAAGAAATACTGTCATGCGAGAAAAAAATATTTTAGATATTCAATATATTTAAAACACAAGTGATCTTCTTGGTGATGTAATATTAAAATATATATGTAGTCAATATGCCCATTTCACCAATTAATGTTTTAAATGGTCAACAAGTTTCTACAGCCAAGCTGTCATTCTCAAGACCAGATATTGACTGTATTTTGGCTATTGAGAAACGTATTGGCTGTAGAAAACTTGTTGACCATTTTTAAAACATTAATTGGTGTGTGAAATGGGCATATTGACTACATATATATTTTAGATATTCAATAGTATATATATAAGATATAAGCAGTTGAATTGGTATGGGCACTTACGACGAATGCAAGAAGAAAGGTTACCCAGGGAAACATTGGAATGGTGTCCACCTGGAAGAAGAAGGAAAGGAAGACCACGAACTCATGGTTGCAAGAAATAAGAACTGGAATGATAACAAGAGGACTGGTGGACATGGAGTGGATGGATAGAGACGAGTGGAGAAGGAAAATAAAACTTTAGGCACAGAAAGATCAATGAACATTAAAAATCTGTATATATATATATATATATATATATATCTTGACCTACAACAGTCCACCTGGAAACTTCTTGTATGAAAGCCAGAAGGAAAACGCCCAGTTGGTAGACCAAGAATGAGGTGGGAGAACCACATTAACTATGATTTGAGGGAAGTAGATTATACAGGGAATGATTGGAAAGCATTAGCTCAGGATAGGGATGTATGGAGAGCTTATGTCCGTGCGGCCATGAACCTCGGGTTCGATAGTGCCAGTGAGTAAGTAAGTAAGTATATATATATATATATATATATCTTAATATGTAAAAATTTCGTGTCACGTTGTTTGTCCGCGATGGAATCCTAAACTACTGAACCGATTTTAATAAAATTTTGCACACTGTGTGCAGTTTGATCCAACTTGAGACTTATAACTAAATTTATAGTCACATTATTTTTTATTGCAAATTATTTGTTTATTATTTAACAAAGAGTTATAATTATCTGTGAGTTCCATACAATTCTAACAGATGGCGGCGTAATTATCTGTGAGTTCCATACCATTCTAACAGATGGTGGTGTAAGGTAATTTGGTAAGGTAATTGGTTTATTATTTAACAAAGAGAGATCCAGATGGCTGTGCTTTATGTTGCAACCGCGAATTTCAATTGAATTAAAAAATATTATTTCATAATTTAAGTGTGTTCAGTGTTTATTTTATTTTCAATATTATTAATTTCGTGTGTAAATATTCGTTTTAAGTAATCTGGTGAAAGACAGCAACTTAATTAAAATTTTTAACGTATACCTTAGCCACAGCAACGCGTGGCCGGGACTTCTAGTATATATATATATATCTTCTAACTAGTTAATTTTTCGTATTCCTTGTATATTGGAACTTTTTTTTTTGCCACACTAAATTTTAATTCTCCTTCCAGTATTTGGACAATCAGTTTTGAATCATTCTGCATACTAAATACAAAAGTACTTGTAATAATGTACAATGTCTTGTATTAAACACTATAGTAAATTGTAAAACAGGATATTAAGAAGTAAGTCATAAAATTGAAATAAATTAATGATTTTATACTATAAAAATATTTAATGCATAAATTTAACATTAAATAGAATCTAAACATCTCTTGTAAACAGCCCGGAAATCTTCTACAAGATCATCTTGTAAAGTTGTTTATTGAATAAAAATAACATCTCAGTGATTAAAATATTTGTAATAGTTAAATATCTTCTTGTCAATAAATGTTTATTCACAAAAGAAGGAATTATTTTAGCTATTGAGAAACGTATGGCTTCGTACATGCAGTAAACATTTCTAGTGGGCATGAACACTGCATCACTTCATCCTCCGTACTCACTGCGAGAATTCCGGACTTACATTGTAATTCTCGAGCTCCTATTACCGGTACACGAGACTCTCGTGGCTGCACCACATACTAAGATAGGAAAGTAAGCAAATTTCACGTATATGCCACAAGCGGCGCTAGTGCACAACTATCCCGCTGAAAAGTGGTACTAATATGAAATTCAGCATTGTCTGGTGCTAAAATGATGAATTAGTAGATGTAATACAAATAGTTACCTTTTAGGTTCTCTAGGGAAGCAAAAAAAAATGTTTCTCCTTTCCCATATAAAGTCTTGCAGCTTGGAGCTCAACATTTAACCCCCATTTTCTCTTTTTGTACAATATATTTATGAAAAATTCAATTTACAGAATGGTTAATTTCCCATACTTCCGAGTGCTCTGTAAACACGCCATGTGCCTTGCATTTGTTTCATTAGTTACATATTCTGTTACTATGAACTAAAAGCGCTACCACTCTTTCGCTCATTGTAGTTCCTCACAAATTTTTAGGTATCACTGTACGCAGTTTCACCTCTGGGTGTAATACTGCATGACCGCACTCCCTTTCAGCCGCTCTCGCTTACGAGAACTAGCGGGAATAAGACAGCCTGACCTCCTATAGTCAATAGCTTACTGTTTGTGCTAGGCCACTCTGTAAGCATTTCAAAGTGAGCTGCTTTTAAGAGATGATAAATTAATCATTTTTCAAGCTGGATATTAATTTAAAGATATTGTTCGGAAAAATTATATAAATTTCTATCGTCATATCCCTTTCTTGTACTACGAACTCTCTTTTCATTACGATAAAATGTATATTAATTTTTTATTGTCTCGGTTCCTTTATCGAGAAGCATTTCAGCCCATATTCAGCGGAGTGTCAGAAAGTATGTGATAAATAGAGACTGTGGGAAATCTGGAATACCTGATAACTCTTTTCTGTACGCCACTGAAAAACCTACATGTACCGAGTTCAGATGTAAGAAAACTTCGTTTCGCAGCCAAACAAAGCTCACTTCCTCAGTTGCTTAGAAACAATAACACTGTAGCACACTCTAATGCTTGGGCTTTGTTCTCTTAAATTCGAGTGTCAGCCCTACTTTTTTTTTTTTGTGCTTCACCTCCTTTCTACGTTACAAGTTTAAAATCCATTGTGGTTTACAAAAGTTGATATTTAATTTCACTCTGAAATAAATAAATTTGTTCTACCTTCAAAACTTTGAGAAGGCTGAAAAATACAATCCCAGACATCAAAATATGGTAATATTATTTCTGTATTGTATGATTTTCACTCACTACAATATTTTATATTATTGTATAGTGTATCATATAAATGTTTGTAGGAAAACCAGAAGGAAAACGCCTAGTTGGTAGACCAAGAATAGAGTGGGAGAATAAAATTAACTATGATTTGAGGAAAAGTATATTATATAGATGTTTTTTATTATTAATTTAACACTTCTCACTGAAGGATAAATTATATTTGAAGAGTCTCGGTGTGGGCAAACATTTTTCTCTTCAAATATAGTATATAGTCCTACTTCCTAGCAAAAATATTGTCCTCTATAAACATAAACATGAAATAATAATAATAATAATAATATAATAATAATAATAATAATAATAATACTTACTTACTTACTTACTCACTGGCACTATCGAACCCGTAGGTTCATGGCCGCACGGACATAAGCTCTCCATACATCCCATCCTGAGCTAATGCTTTCCAATCATTCCCTGTATAATCTACTTCCCTCAAATCATAGTTAATGTTGTTCTCCCACCTCATTCTATAATATAAATAATAATAATAATAATAATAATAATAATAATAATAATAATAATAATAATAATAATGTGGATAAATAACGTCAATTGAAAATACAGAAATTTCTCAAGATTTAATGAACAATGAAGAAATTGAATTAGGAAAATTGATTTGAAGTTTAAATGCCTAGAACCGATATACGCATAATTATTATAGCCCTATTAATGAGAAATTATGTAATTTTAATATAACTAATTTCTACGTAATGTAACTAATATGAAATTTTATTAATATTCTTAAGAATTTCCTTCTTACTTTCTTGTTTTCTTCATTCACACCGTTAAATATGAGAGATAGGGTCATATCATAAAATTTAAAAAGATCGAAAGTGCAAAAGCTGCTGTACCATTATCCTTTTAATTCTTAATAATATGTATTCTTTCTTGTATTTTACTTCTGCACAATGTATATATTTTGTAAACGATCATTTGTGACTCCTGCGTAATATGGAAGTTCGTCTGTGATTCACTCCGGCAATCCGGGTTCGATTCCCGTCGGATAGAAGATTTGAAATCTCAAATATTCATCTTCAGTCTGTGTGAGTCTTCGTGTTTGTGTCAAAATGAAAAAAAGGTAAACAAAATATATATTATCAAAGAATTTGGTGTGGCTGTGCTGTGGATACGGCCGTATGTTTACATGAATACATGTATGTAACAGATAATATAATACTGGCGCCGTCGTTGATTCGCTCGGACGCCTTCATTCTTTCATGTACCCAGCACCGATTCACTATCTCATATAGTGTCTATGGATATCACTGGGTTGCTCTTGAGAAGTCCTTCCCAACCGTATACGATCTATATATTTTGATTTGGCTTTTCACGAGTATACGCCGACTTTGCATTATTTATTTTTTTTTTTTTTTACTTTTAACACTATAACTATTTCACACTAATTTTTATATAGCCTACGCAATCGATAGATCTTGACGAGAGCTGACCATTTAAATTCAAATGATCGTCATTAATTCATTGTAGTTTATTACTTTCTTTGTATTTTTTATCTTTTCTTTTTATGTATAGTAGATTCGAGCTGTTATTCCTTATTTTATTCATTGTATCATTAATTTAATTTTAATTGTATTTAGTTTCATTCTGTTATTAGACATTAATTTCATTATTATTCAATATGACAGATAATTAATTGTTCAATGACTATTATTGTAACTTTTTTTGTATTCATATGTAACATATGTTTGTCCTGTTTAATATGACTATTATTGTAATTTTTTTGTATTCGTGTGTAACATATGTTTGTCCTGTTTAATATGACTATTATTGTATTTTTTTGTATTCATATGTAACATATGCTTGTTCTGGTGAGTGGAAGAGAAGGCAACATGGCCTTAACTCCACCAGGCTAAATAAATCTATTCTATTCTATTCTGTAACTTCTCTGAGTCAAAATTTACACTAAACGAAAATTATGTGACGCAGCGAAATGACCACAAAATTGCGGCGCTCTTCCCCTCCGCCGCGCGCGATAATTCACTGTCCATACTCAACGTAACGAATTATTTGATCCTTTATCTACCGAGTGGTATAATTAAATTTTGTATGTAGATGATGGATATGTAGCTGCAACAATAAACTGTATCCCCCGATTTTGTTATCATCAGTTTTCTGAATTGCTTCCCACTTTGTACAGTACGTAATTTTAGAGACGTATTCACGTCAAAAGTGTAGAATTGTCAAACGAAAGGGACTTATAAAGAACGGTTAAACAACAAGAAAAGATTTACTTCATCGATCTACGTGTTCAAAAGTACAGAGTGTTCCATTCAAACCTCCTACATTTTAATTAATCATAACTAACAGAGCATGCGGAATTATGAAATGAGGCCGGTATTAAACGAAACAGAAACTCAAAGAATTTTCATTGCCACACACTAAAACACCCTCTATATATGCACAATAGTAGCACGAACCAATATCAAGTCTGTATTCGATTTTGTGCCACGTTATTTTTTAACGCTTCCAGTCACCAGAAACTTCTCAAGCCATGCCTTAATGGTCTTCCATCAGGTAATTTATTTGCACTGTAATTATTGACTTCGTCTCTACATACCAGAAAACAGTTGTGCTTGTTGCTGAGGAGTCGTCATTCTGTTTTATGTCATTATTGTCCAACATGCGACAGATGAATTAAATGCAACAATGAAAACAAAAAATATTTGAGTTTCTCTTTTTTTTTAATACCAACCTCATTTCATAATTGAGTGCCCAGTGGAATAGAGGCACATGCCACAAGACAACTATTTTCCGAAAACAAGGAATTTCTGAAAGTTGTTTATCTGTGGAATATGGACACTATGTTTTAATTTTTTAACCAAGATCTTGAATTAGATGATGCATGAATATGTTATTAAATATTAGTTGAAATATTCCTAGTATTAAGTGTTTTTATGTAATGGGACAGGTAATTGTGCAAATTAAGTAGTGGCATATGCCCCACATAATGCCTCTTCTATCTTCAATGGGTGTGTGGACACAAATTTCTGATGTTGATTGACTCCCTTCTCCATAATCAGAAACTTCCCTAACACATTCTTCACTTTTCTGAACAGTTTTTAAACATTTTATTGATATTCCGTGGACTGCTAGAAATGCACTGCTACAGACTTCAAGTTCGCTAATATTAGTTACACGAACATAGTATCTGAATGGAACGTTCCTTTGACTTATGTTTCATCTTTTCTCTTCTTTGCATAACCTCTCTTATCTTCACTAATCATTAGTGGAGAGAAATCACAAGATATTAGTTTGCAACACAGAGTTCCACTATTTACAAACTCCTTTGCTGGCACAATCTTCTTATTGTTATACACTATTTTTCAGACGTTTTCTTTCATTATCCTTTCCACTTATTTTCATGATGAGTCTTCTTTTACTATTAACTTGCCTTTTTTTTCAGAAAACGCATTAAACCTCAACATCTATGTAAGACTATTGGAAATGTTGTAGGTAATTTGAGAACTACCACTGCCCTCTGGATCTATAATATTGTAGATCCAGAGGGCAGTGGAACTATATTCTGATTGGTTAGTTTCATTTGTGCCAACCTATAGGAACATTGACTGTAACCACTTGAGATAAAAGAGAAAGAAGGTGGCATGTGCCTTTTTTTCCATTAGCTATTTCTATAATTCAGATGTTCAAGTTTTATTATGCTCCTTGTTAAAGAATAGACACCACCATGCAAATAGTTATTGGAATTGATGCAAGATAGCAGGATCTACTTAACCATAACAAAAACTCACAATCGGCAGATTTGTGGCATGTGCCTCTTTTCCACTGAGCAACTCAATTCCGCATACTTTGAGAGTAATGGTTATTTAAAATGTGGGAGGTTTGAATGGGACACGGTGTAGATCCAGCAACATGACAATTGGAATAAATGTATTTTAGTCTTATAGGCCTTTATAATTCATAAAATATAGACGTCAATCTAATAAAGTTATTACATGGCACAAGAGTTAAAAGATTTATAGCTTCGCCTTGATATTTACGAAATAAAATGATATACTTTAACTTCTCGTACCGAATAGTAACATACAGTACTCGTATGCGCTGCTATGCCTAAGTATATGAAATATGTTATATTATTTTGGTCTGGACATCTTACCTCAATATTAATGTTGATTTGTTCTTGGACATGTTTCAAAACAATTCTGTTTTATCTTCAGCTTTCCCAGTCTGGTAAAGCTGAAGATAAAACAGAATTGTTTCGAAACATGTCCAAGAACAAATCAACATTAATATTGAGGTAAGATGGTCCAGACCAAAAATAATATAATTAAAATAACCTCAAAATATAACTTCCTAAAATTAAAATATTATATGAAATATGTGTTTTTATTTTTAGTTGAATAAGTTAAAAGAAAATTACGGGTTAATTAAATTGCATGGTGTACATTGCGACGAATTGGTGGTTGCTAGAATAAATGTTTGATTTTAGATTTCAGGTAATCCCCCGTTTTTAATGACCGTATTCGCTACTTTTTGGACAATATCTACCTCTGTTTGTTTTAATAGCTTGTACTGAGTTTAGTTGTGAAACATGGGAAATTACGACCGCTAGAGGGGGTTTTTCGTTTCAGGTGATCTTTTACAATTAATGGTTTTAGAGACCCTCCATGGTATCTTTACCTTGTCGTGGTGGAGTGGCTTGCGTGCTTAAATGATTCTGAGAGCTATGCCGGCGGTTAGCATTGCTGCCGATAGGGTTACCCATGCCGGACTGGTCGAAGGTGATAAGCCAGACGAAAAAAGTACCTTGGGCGAAAGAGTGACGATCTTTCACCGTAAAAATACAACCGTCAAGAAATGCGGACATGGGTTCATCTGGGGTAAATTATTCCGGAGGTCAAATAGTCCCCCATTCGGTTCTCCGGGCGGGGACTACTTCAGGGGAACCCATGCTAAAGGCTCAAACACAGGGGACATGTTCCTAGGAACATGGAATGTTAGGACTTTTATACAATAGTGGGGCACTAAGAGATATTAACGCGGGAACTAGATAAATCGCCCTTGGATATAGTCGCTTTACCGGAAGTTAGGTGGCCAGGAGAAGGTAGTCAGGAATCAGGAACCTTGCATTATTCTATGGGGGGTGCAGAAAGACCTGCATTTGGAACGGGTTTTTTAGTCAGAAGGAGGATCCTATCCGCTATCCGAGATATTAAGTTTGTTAATGATAGGATATCATACATAATTCTAAAGGGTAAACAACATGATTTTATAATTGTAAATGTACATGCCCCCACAGAAGATAAAGATGACAAGATCAAGGATGAGTTCTATGAAGAATTAGAATGCTTATTTGATAGCCTTTCACGATATCATATGAAAATTGTCTTAGGAGATTTTAATGCAAAAGTGGGGCGGGGGAAGATATATTCAAACCAACAATAGGCAAATTCAGTCTTCATGAAGATAGTAACGACAACGGGGTTAGATTAGTCACATTTGCCACATCAAAGAATCTCATTGTTAAGAGCACAACATTTCAGCATAAGGATATTCATAATACACCTGGACGTCCCCAGATGGAGAAACTCGGAACCAGATAGATCATGTATTAGTGGATAAACGCTGGCACAGTAGCATCATTGATGTTAGATCAGTTAGAGGGACAGACTGCAATTCGGATCATCATCTGGTCAGAGTGAAAATCAGACAACGGCTATCGCTTATGAGAGGAACGAATGCTAAAGATGATTCTGTAAAATATGAATTAAAAAACTTGAGAAATGATGAAATGCGGCAAGAATACCAAATCAAAATTGCTAATAGATTTGAAGTACTGGAATCTTCAGATGACAATGTGGCAAACGAAAGAAGAACCTGATATAAATAAAGAATGGGAGGCTATAAGAGATACTATTAAATTTTCAGCATCAGAAAGCATTGGTTGTTTAAAAAAGAGGCAAAACAATGAAATGGTTTGATGAGGAATGTGCCGACATTGTAAAGAAAAGAAAACTAGCAAAAATTAAATGGTTACACGAGCCAAATGAGGTAAATTTAGAGCAATTGGGTAGTATTTAGACTGGAAAACCACTAAGTTACTAAAGAGTAAAAAGAGGGAATATTTGAGAGAGAAGATTAATGATCTTGAAATGAATGCAAAAAATAGGAACATTAGAGAATTATATCAGGGAATTAGTATAGAGAAAAAAGGGTTTCAGGCTAGAACACAAACATAATTCGAAATGAAAATGGGGATATGATTGCAGATTCTAGGAGTATATTAAATAGATGGAAAAGTTTACTTTAATCAGCTATTAAATGTACATACAGAACAGGACATTGAGGAGGATAAGTTACAGACAGCAGAAATGCTAGTCGCAGAGCCAAGTGCATTAGAGGTTGAAATGGCGATTGAAAAATTGAAGATGTATAAAGCATCAGGTTCAGATGAGATCCAGCAGAACTCATAAAATCAGGAGGAGAAAAATTGATAGACAAAATACGCTGGTTGCTTAGTATGATTTGGGAAAAAGAAGCTCTTCCAGATGAATGAAAGGAATCAATTATCGTACCAATTTATAAGAAAGGAGATAAAACTGATTGCAAACAACTACAGGGGCATCTCATTACTTTCAACTTCATACAAAATTCTTACAAATATATTAGTAAGCAGACTTACTCCCTATATTGATGACATTCTAGGAGATCATCAATGTGCATTTAGAAGAAACAGGTCTACAACAGATCAGATTTTTAGTATAAGACAGATTTTAGAAAATAAATGGGAATATAATGGCACTGTACATCAACTATATGTAGACTTCAAAAAAGCATATGATTCAATTAAGAGGGAGAAGTTATATAGTATCCTGCTGGAGTTTCGGAATTCCTAAAAAGTTAGTTAGAGACTTATACTAATGTGTCTAAATGGCTCAAATAGTAGGGTGCGTGTAGACAAATAGTTTTCAGACACTTTTGAAATCCAGAATGGGTTGAAGCAAGGAGATGCACTATCCCCTCTACTATTTAATTTTGTACTAGAGCATGCCATTAAATCTTTAGAGAATGAGGAAGGCTTTACAACTGAATGGTATTTAATAAGCTGTTAGTTTATGCTGATGATGTAGTACTATTGGGCCGATAGCGAGGAGATACTAAAGGCCAACACGCACCCACTATTGAGTAACACTAAGGAATTAGGACTGGAAGTAAATATCAGTAAAACTAAATATGTGGTCACAGGTAGAAATTCAGTATATAATGGAAATGGACAGCTAATGACAAATGAGGGAAATTTTGAGGAAGTGGCTGAATTCAAATACCTAGGAACAATAATCACAAATAGGAATGAGACGCACAAAGAAATTAAACATAGGCTCAATTCTGGAAATGCATGCTATTATGCATTGCAGAGACTTTTGATGTCCCAACTCCTTTCAAAAAACGTTAAGCTGAAAATATATAAAACTATTATTCTACCAGTTATATTATATGGGTGCGAAACATGGACTCTTACTTTAAGGGAGGAAAGGAGATTACGAGTATTTGAGAATAAAGTTCTTAGGAAAATTTTTGGACCAAAGAGAGATGAACAGACATGGTGAATGGAGAAGACTACATAACAATGAACTACATGGTCTTTATAGGAAGCCAGATATAATAAGAACAGTTAAGTTCTCGTAGACTGCGATGGGCAGGACACGTTGCACGTATGGGGAATGAAAGACGTGCATGGAAGCTTCTTGTAGGAAAGCCAGAGGGAAAACGCCCAGTTGGTAGACCAAGAATTGAGGTGGGAGAACAACATTAACTATGATCTGAGGGAAGTAGATTATACAGGGAATGATTGGAAAGCAATAGCTCAGGATAGGGATGTATGGAGAGCTTATGTCCGCGCGGCCATGAACCTACGGGTTCGATAGTGCCAAGAGTGAGTTAGTATGGTTTTAGAGAACTATTTAATTCGTGATCCCAAATGGGAGTCAATGACCAATCATGTTTCAACGAATTTTGTTTTACAAACCAATCACAGTCGTGTTTCACTTGGATATTTATCTACTTCAGTTTATCATATTAAAAGAAAGCTCCTCCTTTTTTTAATATTCTGAATAGGTCAGAGCATTATTTTGCAGTCGCTTACTCTCCAACAAATACGTTGAAATATAGCAAATAATGAATAGATGTCCTTCAAACTAACACATTTGATAATTGTATGTTCAATAATTGTGTTTTTTAAATAATGATTTACTGAGTTTGTTTCCTAAAGAAATAAACCTATAAAGTTGGTTATAATATACAGTTTGATATGTTTCATTTTTTTCTCCACTAGGGTGCGTTCTTACAATATTGCGATCCTATTTGGCAATAAATAATATAATCTAGTTGCAATGGATGAACAAATGAAAACGAATCAAACATTTCTCATTTGTTTTCAACATCACCGTTTACATTAAATATATAAATATGTTATAATAACTATATTAAATTAATTATTTGTGAGTAAACCGCTTAATTTTATTCGTTTAAATAGTCCTAACAAATGCCACTCTTGATTTCCAAATCCTCTAGATAATTTGGAAAGCACTCGTTGCATTACTTATGATAACAGATAGCGACTAAATAACTCGCCATATCTCGAACCCTGTATGTACAAATTTTCATGAAGACCTGTTGCGGAGTTCAGAAATCTATAATTCACAAACATACACACATTCGCTTTTATGTAACATTTTATGTATTAGATTATTATTATTATTATTATTATTATTATTATTATTATTATTATTATTATTATTATACTATTATTCCTATTACTACTATTATATATTAGTAGTAGTATTATTATTATTATTATTATTATTATATTATTATTATTATTATTATCAATATTATTATTAGATATTGAGATTGTGATATTAATATGTTTAAAGAATAAATGTGTCCCGTGTCGTAGCTGACTGGTTAAGACAGATGACTTGGTGCAGAGGTACGAGGCTTGAGCTAATTCGAGTGTCCATAGTGTAAGAAATTTTCTCATGGAATTTAGGTCAGTATGGCTCCGGTGCTCACCCAGCATCATGAAGAATTTGGGTAGCTACAATAAGTAGCGGCTCCAGGTTGAGAAAACCAGCTATAACGGCTGGCGGACCCGACATGCTGACCACATGTCACCCATACACTGGCTGGATGATCATATACTACTATGATTAACACATGTAGATGTAAGGCTAGCATCTGGCTGGTAGGCCAAGTGTCTTCTAGGCCTGTCGCGCCATGGAGATTTTGAAAGAACAAATTTATTAAATTATAGGTAATATTTTGTCTTTTGGATCTTATTTAAATCATTTTTATAATATACTAACTAATACACGGCGTGCGCTGCTACTCGTAAATAAATGTTAATGTGTTTTTACCACCAGCCGTACGCTGTTATGCTTACCCGGGAATCTGTTTATCGCGATCTTCTTCGCATCAATGAAAGACAAAGATGGTTATTGTGAGTTATTCGTAGAAGATAAATATATGCTGTCGCGGACTTTTTTGTAGAGTTTTTTGAGATATTCAATTCTGTGTACATTAATTTGGTGTATTTGTTATGGTTTAGGCAGCGTAAGCCATTTAAGCGTCAAAATAGAGACTTTATTTCACGTTTTTCACTACAAAGGGTGATTTTTAGGGGTGAAAGGGTTGAATATCACAACTCTCTTATAGCCTATGTTCATCCCCGGAATCTCCTAAACATTTTCAAAAGCCCCATCTCAATCGAATGAACGGTATGGCAGAGCACGTTTGCCCGGGAATCTATTTATCCCGATCTTCTTGACATCAGCAGGAAAGACAAACATTATTATTGTGAGTTATCCGTAAAAGATAAACATATGCTGTCGCGGACTTTTTTGTTAGAGTTTTTGTGAGATATTCAATTCTGTGTACATTAATTTGGTATATTTGTTATGGTTTAGGCAGCGTAAGCCATTTAAGCGTCAAAATAGAGACTTTATTTCATTTTTTCACTACAAAGAGTGATTTTTAGGAGTGAAGGGGTTGAATATCACAACTCTCTTATAGCCTATGTTCATCCCGGGAATCTTCTAAACATTTTGCAAAAACCCCCATCAAAATCGGATCAACGGTATGGCCGCGCATAGAATACGAACAAACAAACAAACATTGATTTTTATATACCGGTATAAGATATAAGAATTGCCTCGTGTTTAAAACTAAACATCATCCATCATACAAGTTTTATAGGCTTAATTAACATGAAACATGATGCGAAAATGTAACCTAACTCAATCAAAAACCTTTCTGAATGTCTGATGTGATACCTTACAAAAGAAATATGACTTTTTAATCAAACAACAATTTTTGTGGGTTCTTTATTAAATGCGGTAAGGGTAAGAATTCACAAAAGCAAGGATTTTTTTCTTACATGACAGAAAACGAATTCTAATAACGACTAACTTTCGAGATTTTTCAGATATTTAAACTGTTTTGATAATTTGATAAAAAAACACTTGATTTCAATATCGTACTTCAACATCATCATCATCAACAATCACGGATTAAGCCCATGTGGCTTGTTCCGGTCTCATAGATTCTACATTCAAAAGTTGGATCCATCTCTTCTTCGGTTCTACCAACATTCCTGCGTCCTTTTGGTTTGTATTTAAGTATAATTTTGGGAATGCGATCATCTTCCATTCTTTGAACATGTTCTTTCCAGTTTTTCTAGATTATGTATTCTATCTAAGAGTTTAAAGATATTTAGCTCATTTCTAATATCTTCACTTCTTCTCTTATCTAGAAGTTTGCAACCAGCCACACTTCTCAGAAATCTCATTTCAGCTGCTTCTATGATCTTCTCTTCTCTTTTAGTTAAAAACCCAAAATTCACTACCATACAATAGTAAGGGGACTGCCACTACTTTATAAAATTTTAGTTTTGTTTCTTTGTTGTGCTTTTAAATGTTCTTTTGATTGTTCCACATATATAATTAAATTTATTAAGTTTGTTAAATAGATCTTCATTTTTAAAATAGGAGATTTCATAACCCAGGTGTTTAAAATGGTTCCACTTGTTCAATGGGTTTCCCATCCAGAATTATTTTAGCTCATACGGTATCTGATCCCTTAAAAGCTAGGATTTTCGTTTTACTTATTGATATTTTGAAATTATATTTCTGTATAATGGATATCGTACTTTATTATGGAAAACTTTGATACTGATGTGTTTGAAGTCGCCTATTTCCAATGAGAAGTTAATATAAAAATTTATTAAACACACTGTGTACATTATAATACAATTACTGGAAGTTATTGTCATCAGCATAGAATTTTAAAGGCTTACTTCTTGCTATGCAGTCAATATGGTGGTATTGTTGACATTTTTGGTCGCATAGCTTGCAGAGGCATTGGTTCGATGCGAGGTGGGTACCCTTTTATGGTACATCTCTGTAGTGGAATCCATGTGTGGCGGTCCTCGTGAACACGTGTCTTAGGGAGAAGTTTGGTTTCCTTCCACTCTTCGGTATTCAATCGCTGGGGTTCAGGAAGAATCCAGCGGATCTATACTTCTATGCTTTTC
>JASPKZ010003135.1:0-39655 GCA_030220185.1 Diploptera punctata | reverse complement strand
GCGTGTGCGTGTGCATATGTATGTGCGTGTGCATATATGTGTGCATGTGCGTGTATATGTGGGTGTGCATGTACGTGTGTATATGTGTGTATGTGTGTGCGTGTGTATGTGTGTGCGCGTAAGCGTGTGTATATGTGTGTGCATGTGCGTGTGTATATGCGTGTATATATGTGTGCGGGTGTGTGCGTGTATATATGTGCGTGCGTGTGTATATGTGTGTGCATGTGCGTGTGCGTGTGCATGTGCGTGTGCATGCGTGCGTGCATGTGCGTGTGTATATGTGTGTGCGTGTGTATATGCGTCTATATATATGTGCATGTCGGTGTGTGTGCGCGTGTGTATATATGTGTGCATGTTCGTGTGTATGTGTGTGTGCATGTGCGTGTGTGTGCGTGTGTATGTGTGCACGTGCGTGTGTATATGTGTGTGCATGTGTATAAGCGTGTATATATGTGTGCATGTGTGTGCGCGTGTGTGTATATGTGTGTATGTGCGTGTGTATATGTGTGTGCTTGTGTATATATGTGTGCATTTGCGTGTGTGTGCGTGTGTATGTGTGTGAGTGCGTGAGCGTGTGTATATGTGTGTGCGTGTGTATATGTGCGTGTTTGTGCATGTGTATGTGTGTGTGCATGTTCGTGTGTGTGCATGTTCGTGTGTGTGCGTGTGTATGTGTGTGCATGTGCGTGTGTGAGCGTGTGTATGTGTGTGTGTGCGTGTGTATGTGTGTGCATGTGCGTGTGTATATGTGTGTGCGTGTGTATAAGCGTGTATATATGTGTGCATGTGCGTGTGTGCGCGTGTGTGTATATGTGTTCATGTGCGTGTGTATGTGTGTGCATGTGCGTGTGTATATGCGTGTATATATGTGTGCATGTGCATGCGTTTGTATGTGTGTGTGTGTGCGTGTGTATATATTTGTGCATGTGCGTGTGTATGTGTGTGCATGTGCGTGTGTATATATGTGTGCGTGTGTATATGTGTGTGCATGTGTGTTTGTGTGTGTGTGCATATGCGTGTGTATATGTGTGCGCGCGTGTGTGTATATATGTGTACATGTGCGTGTGTGTGCGTGTGTATGTGTGTGTGCATGTGCGTTTGTATGTATGTGAGTGCGTGCGCGTGTGTGTATGTGTGTGTGCGTGTGTGTATGTGTGTGTGCGTGTGTATGTGTGTGTGCTTGTGCGTGTGTATGTGTGTGCGTGTGTATATGCGTGCATATGTGTGTGCATGTGTATATGTGTGTGCGTGTGTATATGCGTATATATATGTGTGCATGTGCGTGTGTGTGCGTGTGTATGTGTGTACATGTGCGTGTGTATATGTGCGTGCGTGTGTATAAGCGTGCATATATGTGTTCATGTGCGTGTGTGCGCGCGTGTTTGTATATTTGTGCATGTGCGTGTGTTTGTGTGTGCATGTACGTGTGTATATGTGTGCATGAGCGTGTGTGCGCGTTTGTATGTGTGTGAGTGCGTGTGCGTGTGTATATGTGTGTGCGTGTGTATATGTGTGTGCGTGTGTATATGTGTGTGCGTGTGTATATGCGTTGTATATATGTGTGCATGTGCGTGTGTGTGCGTGTTTATGTGTGTGTGCATTTGCGTGTGTAGATGTGTGTGCGTGTGTATATGTGTGTGCGTGTGTATATGTGTGTGCGTGTGTATATGTGTGTGCGTGTGTATATGCGTGTATATATGTGTGCATGTGCGTGTGCGTGTGTGTATGTTTGTGTGCATGTGTGTGTATATGTGTGTGCGTGTGTATATGCGTCTATATATATGTGTGCATGTGCGTGTGTGTGCGTGTGTATATGTGTCTGCGTGTGTATATGCGTGTATATATGTGTGCATGTGCGTGTGTGTGTATGTGTGTGTGCATGTGCGTGTGTATATGTGTGTGCGTGTGTATATGCGTGTATATATGTGTGCATGTGCTTGTGTGTGCGTGTTTATGTGTGTGTGCATGTGCGTGTGTATATGTGTATGCGTGTTAATATGCGTGTACGTGCGTGTATGTGTGCGTTCATATGTGTGTGCGTGCATATATGTGTGCGTGCATATGTGTGTGCGTGCATATGTGTGTGCGTATGCGTGTGCGTGTGCGTGCGCGTGCGCGCGTGTGTGTGTGACCTGAATTACCTTCTTTTTTAGTCGCCTGTATATCTCAATTTTGAGCTTGTAGTTAAGGATTCTGCGTAGCTGCAATAACTCGTTAACCATCCAACAGAGCGACCACAAACTTGGGCTATGGGTTCTTGTTCTTTCATGTTGACAAGCTTCAAGGCTTCAAACCCAAGTCGTTGAGTGGTGCTATTGCTGTGTCTGGTTATGTTCGCAATCCATATACTCGTAATAACAGTTTTATATATTTTCAGTTTATCCTTTTTTATGAAATTGGGATGACGCGAGTCCTGTAATACATTTCCAGAACTGAGCCGTCTTTAAAATCTTTGTGCAGGTCATTCCATTTTGTAATTATGTTTTCTAAAATTATTTGAACTCAGTCACTTTTTTTTTGAAAATGTTCTTCATTGGTCATTAACTATGCACTTCCATTATACAACATTCACCACCTATCATAATATCGGGGTAACGTAACAAGTGGGTTGCAAATCCGGAGATGACAGTTTTAGGCATTTCAACGTGCGATAATAATAATAATAATAATAATAATAATAATAATAATAATAAGTAAGTAAAGTAAAGTGATCCCACAACAGGCCCGGAGACCCTTGGGGTAGTAGGAGGTTAAGGCTCCCACTTTTTTTAGACAATCGGCACTTTATGTCAGCCGGGTTGTCAGCCCTGCGTGACGGCCGCCTTTACCCCCAGAACAAGCGTCTGGTACTCATTTCCGTTAGAGGCTGAGTGGACGCCAGGGCCATAGTGCCGCCAGAGGGTTGGGTCAGTTTAAAAATCCTGACCCCAACGGGACTTGAACCCTCGACCCTCCGGCTTGTAGCTCGTGCCTTAACCACTACGCTACGGCGTGCCCCAATAATAATAATAATAATAATATAATAATAATAATAATAATAATAATAATAGCAATAATAATAATCATCACCATCATCATCATCATAGTAATAGCCTAATAAATTATTGTCACTATCGAACCCGTGGGTTCGTGGCCGCTCGGACATAAGCTCACCATACACCCCTAACATGAGCAAATGTTTCCCAAACATGCCCTGTATAATTTGCTTATCTCAAATCATGGATAATATTATTCTCCCATCTCATTCTTGGCCTACCAACTGGGCGTTTTCCCTCTGGTAACCAAGAAACTAACATGCAACTCTTTCAATTCCCATACGTGCCACATATTCTGCCCATCGCAGTCTACGAGAGTTAATTTTTTTTTTCTGGTTTCCTATAAAGATCGCGTAGCTCACTGTTATGCAGTCTTCTCCATTCACCTGCCTGTTCATCTCTCTTTGATTCAAAATTTTCCTAAGGACTTTATTCTCAAATACTCGTAATCTTCTTTCCCCCCTTAAAGTAAGAGTCCATGTTTCGCATCCATATAATATAACTGGGAGAATAATTGTTTTATAAATTTTCAGTTTAACGTTTTTTGAAATAAGTTGGCAAGACAAGAATCCCTGTAATGTATAATAGCACGCATTTCCAGAATTGAGCCTATGTTTAATTTCTTTGTGCATCTCATTCCTATTTGTGATTATTTCCTAGGTATTTGAATTCAACCACTTCCTCAAGAATTTCGTCATTTGATATTAACTTATATATTTCAATTATATTTTTATTCCTATGCTTGTTCATATATTTAGTTTTATTTTTGATGATGATAATAATAATAATAGTAATATTAATGATAATAATAATAATGATAATAATAATGATAGTAATAATAATAATAATTATAATAATCTAATAAAACATTTTATCATCAGGTAATTTTCATCCCTCTACATACTCGACTCCTTAAAAGTAATTGGGCCTATTTACTTTATAAATTAAGTCTACAGTTTTTATGAACTATGCCATTATTTTAGGAAATTATTAATCCACATCAGCATTCTCCGAAATGTCACTTTCGTTCCAACACTTTTTTATTATATTCCTATATTTTTTCTCCGTCCATCCAAGTAATACCTTGGTTGCATGCTAGATGTCTCATTTGAGGCGATGTGCTGACCACATCCCATTTGTTGATATCTGTAGGTTAATAATGCGTAACTAAATGAGCTTGGTTAACAAACTCCCGCTAGAGAGTACCCACGGGACACACATACATTTCCTAGCTCAGAAATTGGAAATTGTGCAATTAAAATTTCCGTCGCCGCACATACGGAAAAATGCATGATCTAGCTGGACAAAATTAATGACATCGCTGCTGTTAAACAGAATTTCAAGAATGGATAAGGTCAGAAACACCACAATAAGGGAAATTATACAAGTTGAGAAAACATATTAGGAAAAATAGAAGAAAAACGTTTGAAATGGTATGGACACCTCATAAGAATGGAAGAGAGAATACCATAGAAGATCATTAATTGGAAGGCTAATGGAAGAAGTGGAAGAGGCGGGCCTAGTGAACGATGGATGGATGGAGTGAAGAGAAGTATGGAAGCTAGAGATCTGAGAGAAGAAGATGCTTTAGACAAGAAACCTCTGGCGACAAATCACTTTCGGTTGAAGGAGAAACACTGTAGTGTGGAATATTCCTAAATAAAAAATTATTGCATTATTATTATTATTATTATTATTATATTATTTTAATTTACAATTTATTTATTAATAATATTATATATTAATAATATTATTATATTGTGTTGTTTTAATTTACAATTTCTTTATTAATAATACTATAATGAAATAAATATTGAAATTATAGATTTTATAAATTTTGCAGTAAATGTTACGTTAGGTTATCGTTTATATTTGTATTGTTTGATAAAATGGCTAATTAACGTGTGAACCCTGTTTACAAAACATGGTCTGATAAATAAAGTAGATGTGGCAACAATGTACTTCTCATTCTGCGTCTCCGGAAAAATCAATAAGTAGCTCAATGGCCCGTGTGTAATATATCAATCGAATTTACATATTGTATTATTTTTAATATTTACACGAAAACTGTCAAAGCTGCATAAAAAATAAAACATTTTCAGACAATTTGAAAAATTAAGCTAAACAAAAATAATATTAAAACATCTCCGAGCAATACGTAGAGTAGGGCCTATATATTTTATTATAAACTTCAAAGTTTTTAAAATATTTCGTTTCCATGTTAATTGACGATCCATTAGTAATGTCAGAACTCGCGTCAAGCAGACACAAACATCGCCACTTAGCGAACGTGTTTTGTTAATTTGCAACACTGTAGGCGTACGTTGGATGAACCAGACGCCTGTCGAGTATAAATAGTATAAATATGAAGAAGTGTATGACGTAATAATAGCAGTTATAACTATTAAATAACCAATAATGACAGTTATAAAAGCAGTTAAACAGTTATAATTATTTATATAATGTCTCAAACTTTAAAACTACCAAAAATAAGTCATCGAAATATTAATTTTTACTTTATTTTTGTCTGGAATAGGCTATGTTGTTGATTACATGAGATTTTGGTTATTTTTTAAAATATTTCTTGGTTTTAAACTTAATAGCTGTGCTGATAACTGTGATAAATCATAAATATAAATTAGCATTACGTGATTTCTCCATTCTAACACATTACATTTATAATTTTATTTTCAATCTCATGATAGCGGATTCTCTGCCAGAAGTCTACCCACATTAATCGATTTTAAAACTTGAAAAAACGCATAAATTATTATAGCAATATGTGAATAATGATCTGAGGAAAGTATATAAATTGATTTATTTCCCAAAAAAAATGCCTGAAAATTAAATGTGAAGTTGAGGTGACTTTAACGCAAGAACGGCACATGTACAACGTTAAACTTTTTTAAAGTTCAAACGAAAGAGGACAACTCGTGGAGCGCCAAATCATCCAATAATTTGTGTACATTAACTGTCAACTTTCTCACCTAACTTATTGACTTTATCGAACCGTGGTACCTAGACTCGCGGACATCACTATCCTGAGAGTTTTCCAATCATTCCCTGTATATTCTACTCCCTAGTATCATGTTAACATTAACCTCCTACATCATTCCTGGCCTTCCCTTTGGTTTAGAGTTTCCATGCCCCTCTTCCATTCCTCATTTGTGTCACATGACCTGCTCACCGAAGTCTACGAGACTTGACTGTAAAAAACGATGTCGTTTAAACCAACTATTAATTACTAGCACTATCGTCCCCGTAGTTTCACGGCTGCGTGTAGATAAGCTCTCCATACATCCCTATCCTGGGATAATGTTTTCCAATTCATCCCTGTATAATCTACTTCACTCAAATCATGATAAATATTATTCTCACGCTTCATTCTTGGTCTACCGAATGGCCGTTTTCACTCTGGTTTCTATACCAGCTTCAATGCCTCACTTTCTTTCCGCATTCGTACCAGTGTCCTGCGCATCCCAGTCTATAAAACGTAACTGTATTATATTCGATTTCTACTATATAGATCATGTAGTTCACTGTTATGTAGTCTTCTGCATTCGCCCGTCTGTCATCTCTCTTTTGTCCTAAAATTTTCATAAGAACTTGTTCTGAAATAGTACAGTATTTCCATATTCATTTTCATTATTATTTCGTAGTATTGCTTTTTATATTTTTTTTTCAAAATGCCCCAGGATTGTCTTTCGACATTCTGGTTTCTCTCCTGGCATGGCGTACTTGTAACCCACTTCTGAAGTTGGGGCGCCACGAAGGTGAGGTTACGTTGCCCCGGTGATATGATGGGTGATGTGATGTTGATGATAATGGTGCGCCAGGAGAGTCCCTAATCCTAAGCTTAACATAAGATAAATATGAATGATGATGATTGCGATGGCCATATGATTTCGGGGACCGTTGGGTCTTAAAGTTTTCCTGACATTTGTCTTACAGGTGAGGAAAGACCCCGATAAAAAACCTCACCACAGAAAAAACTGTCCGACCGGGGATCGAACCGGGCCCGCATGAGTGGAAGGGGCAGCCGGCTACCAGCGACCAAAGCGGTGGACATATTGTTATGATGATTAGGAGGAGGATTAGGAGGAGGATGAGGATTTTAGGAGGAGGAGGAGGAGAGGAGGAGCAGCAGCAGGAGGAGGAGTATAGCAGCATGAGGAGGAGCAGGAGTAGGACCAGGAGAGGAGCAGGAGGAGGAGGAGGAGCAGGATGATGAGGAGGATCATTAGGACGAGTATGAAGTATAATAATAATTATAATTTATTTATTATCATTTTGTATTATTAAAGTAGTACTATAATAATATGTTTATTTTGTAAATTTTTCCAATTTTTCAGTTAATTTAATGTTCGTTTGGTTTAATTTATTAAAAATTGCTAATTAACATGCGAGATATGTTCACAAAAAGTCTAAGAAATAATGTAGATGTGGCAACCATCTACTTGTCATTCTCCGTCCGGAAAAAACAATAGTGCTCAATGGCCTTCATAAAATTTTCAATCAAATATGCATATTGCATTATTTTTAATATTTACACGAAAAACTATCAAAGGCTGCATAAAAAATAAACATTTTCAGACAATTATGAAAAATTAATTTATCAAAAGTGATATTAAAACATCTCTGAGCAATTACATAGAGTATATATTTTATTGTAATCTTCAAAGTTTTCAAAATATTTCGTTTCGTTTCCATGTTAACTGACGATCCGTTTGTACTGTCAGAACTGCGTCAAGGTGACATAAGGTGACAGCGATTGTGTTTTGTTAATTTGCAACACTGTAGGCGTACATTGAATAAACCAGGTGCCTGTCGAGTATAAAGCTTGTAATTTGGAAAATATGAAGACGTGTGTGACGTAATTATATAGTCCTATAAATAGGCTCACCAGAAATCCCTATACCTATATGTTTTTCAATCATTCCCTGTATATTCTATGTCTCTGATATCGCCTACGCTTTAGTTTCCTACAAAGAGTTTCCATGCCTCTCTTCCATTCCTCATTTGTGTCACATGACCAGCTCACCGAAATCTAGGAAACTTGACCGTATAAAACTATGTCGTTTAACTAAGTAAGTAACTCACTGGATCTATCTGGAACTCTCTATGCACCCCTATCTGAGCTAATGTTTTCCTCTTATCCCATTATAATTACTTCGCCCAAATCATATTTAATGTTATTTTCCCACTCATTCTTGATCTATCAACTGGCTGTTTTTTTTCTGGGTTTTCCTACAATAATCTTCCATACACCTCTTTCATTGAGACTTGACTGCATAAAATCATGTCGTTTTAAAACTAACTCATTGGCACTATGAAACCCCTAGGTTCATGGCAACAAGGCCATAAGCTCTTCATACATCCCTATCCTGGGCTAATGTTTTCCAATCATCCCTTGTATAATCTATTTCCACAAATCGTGATAAATATTATTCTCTCGCCTCATTTTTGGTCTACCGAATGGCCGTATTCACTCTGGTTTCCTATAAGAAGCTTCAATGCCCTTCCTTTTCATACCGCATTCGTACCACTTGTCTGCGCATCGCAGTCTACGAGACTTAACTGTCCGTATTATATCCGGATTCCTACAATATAGATCATGTGTTCACCGTTATGTAGTCTTCTGCATTCGCCCGTCTGTTCATCTTTCTTTTGTTCTAAAATTTTCCTATGAACTTTATGTTGGAACGGTACAGATTTTCAATATATTATTATTACTATTATTGTTATTGTTATTATTATTATTTAAATAAGAATAACTGATGGAAGAAGAATCGTTGGTATTTTGAACTCAGTACTTTGGAATAGAAATGTAATATACAGAACGAAGAAAACTACATTCAAGTTCTGTTACAAAGCATTTTATTATATGGGTCGAAACCTGGACGGTAAGTAGAAAATAAGCCAACCAGCTGTTAGCAGTAGAAATGGATTTTTGGTGGCGATGTACAAGAATTTCAAGAATGGATAAGGTCAGAAACATCACAATAAGGGAAATTATGCAAGTTGAGATAATATATTAGGAAAAATAGAAGAAAACGTTTGAAATGGTATGGACACCTCATAAGAATGGAAGAGAGAATACCATAGAAGATCATTAATTGGAAGGCTAATGGAAGAAGTGGAAGAGGCGGACCTAGAGAACGATGGATGGATGGAGTGAAGAGAAGTATGGAAGCTAGAGATCTGAGGGAAGAAGATGCTTTAGACAAGAAACCTCTGGCGACAAATCACTTTCGGTTGAAGGAGAAACACTGTATTGTGGAATATTCCTAAATAAAAAATTATTGCATTATTATTACATTATTTTAATTTACAATTTATTTATTTAATAATATTATATATTAATAATATTATTATATTGTATTGTTTTAATTTACAATTTATTTATTAATAATACTATAATAAAATAAATATTGAAGTTATAGATTTTATAAATTTTGCAGTAAATGTTACGTTAGGTTATCGTTTATATTTGTATTGTTTGATAAAATGGCTAATTAACGTGTGAACCCTGTTTACAAAACATGGTCTGATAAATAAAGTAGATGTAGCAACAATGTACTTCTCATTCTGCGTCTCCGGAAAAATCAATAAGTAGCTCAATGGCCCGTGTATAATATCAATCGAATTTACATATTGTATTATTTTTAATATTTACACGAAAACTGTCAAAGCTGCATAAAAAATAAACAATTTCATAATCAATTGAATTGGTGTTTACTTGATGAAAATCCATATTTATTAATTAAATAAAAATAAAACGTAGCAGTGAGAACTTGGCTCCGAGAAGATAGCAATTTGCAGTGTAGTAGAAGAGATGTTTTAAGCGTATATTTGATGTACATACATTCAGAACTAACTTTTAGATTAAATAGTATTGAATTTGACATTATTGATTTTATAACAAGACAAAAAGGAAGTGTTTTGATTCATAAGAAATACTTAATTCAAAAAAACAAACTCTCAGAATTACATGGAATTAAGAAATCCAGTGAAGTTACTAGTTTATCCAAACACAGTTTTTTTGATCGGTTTGTTAATGTTTCTGACACTAATTTTACTAAAAATGAAATTGACTTGTTAAATACGGGTTTTAAATTTAATTTTAATGTTGACAATAGTAATATTCTACTACAAAATTTAGGTGTGGAATGTGAATTGATTTTAAACGATAATAACACATTATCTGAACCAGTTAATGTTCAGTCAGAAAAATATGCTCTCACAAAAATGATCAAGGATGGTCAAGAAAACAATACCAAGCATATATTCTATAATCAGATAGCTAAAGATATAAAAAAGAAAACTTTAAATGATGATATTGTTATTACACGAGCAGATAAAGGACAAACTTTAATAGCTTTAAATAAGGATGATTATATCTCTAAAACTGTAGATTTTCTAAATTCAGATAATTTTCAAATTATTGATAAAGACCCAACAGAGAAATATCAAAAAGAAATTATAAATATTTATAAAAATAGTATAATTTTTAATAACTTTTTTGAATACTCTATAATACAAATGAATCCCCAACCACCCAAACTGTACTCCCTAGTTAAATTATATAAGGAAAATTATCCTATTAGACCAGTAGTATCCTTTATAAGTTCTCCATTATACAAAATGTCTAAAAAGCTAATAAATATAATTTCATATAATACCAAGTTAAATCCAATTTACAGTATAAAAAACTCTATTGAATTAATTGACAATATAAAGAATATTGATTTGCCTAATAACTTAATTTTAGTCTCTTTTGATGCAAAGAATCTGTTTCCCAGTAACCACTTTGATGTATCGAGATTATTAATAGAATGTTACTAAACTAATAAGTTGAATGGTTTTTGTAGTTCAAGACATTACAACACTCTGCAAACATGTTACATCAAAATTACTTTGAATTTATGAACCCATTGTACCTAGCTCAAGATGGTTTTGATTTATGGTTGCAACCCGTTGAGCCCATCTTTTTGGCTCTTTTTGGCAGATATTTTTATGGATGACTTAGACCAAAACCATACATCAGAATGTATTAGCTAGAAATGTTCTATTTTGGTATCGTTTATGTAGAAAATGTCATAGCAGGCTTCAACAGGAACCAACAGGCAATTGAATTCCCTTTTTAAAATTTTTAAATTTTATTCATACCTCCACAGAAGTATGAAGTTCACAATGGGATTAGAAACAAATAATAGTATAAAGTTCTTGGATTTATCAATAAAACACGTTGATAATAAGTTTGAGTTTGGTATCTTTCACAACCCAGCACATACTGATCCCACTATCCATATTCTCTTCTCTTCACCCATATACTCATAAGATGGCAGCAGCCTTTAATAGTTACATTCATAGACTTTTAATTACTATCCCTCATTTCATCACCCTTGGAATATCATAATGAACTTAACTATTATTACAACAATTGGCTATTACACTAATGGCTACGACCCTGCAATGATAGAATGTTTAATTAAGAAGTTTCATTACTCAAAGAAGCAATTCACACAGTTTTTTTACCTTTATCAGATAAGAAAGAAACGTAAAGAAATATTTTGTAATGTCATACATAGTCCCACTTTCAAATAAAATATCTAAACACTTTAAAAAGTTGAACATTAATGTGGCATTTAAAACTAATTAAATTTTACAAAATGTAATAAAAAACAATAAAACCAAAATAAAAAAGAAGAACTATCAGGTGTATATAAATTGAAGTGTGGCACATGTGACAATGTCTATATAGGACAAACTGCTAGACCTTTTATCTCTCGGATAAAGGAACACATGAGAGCATATAACAGAAATTTAGAATATTCAAAATATGCTAACCACCTATTTCAATTTAATCATTCTTTCGACCCAAATTTTGAAATTTTATATGTTTGTGATAAGGGTAGGAAGTTAGATCTTTTGGAGGCTGTAGAAATTAATAAATTTAAAAGTAGTAAAAAACTGTTAAATTCTCAACTTGATTTGAATGAATCCCCTTTGTTTAATTTGAAAATTTAAATAAATATTGTTGTATTGTTGCTTAGATCAGTTGGAACACAATTCATAATTTGTTAACATGTCTGAAGAAGGTACAGTGTACCGAAACAGCTGTCACTGAATTATATAATAAATATGAAAAATAAATCTACGTTTTATTTTTATTTAATTAATGAATGTAATTTGTTTTATTCGATATCGGACTTTCCGCTACGTATAGTTAACACATATTTCCATTCCAATAGCGTAGTTTAACCTCACACTTTGTAGGTGCATTTACGTACCACAGACCACCCGGGCCTTACAGTTCCACCACTTGTCCGGACAGGGGTTTTAACTGTGGATCTAACACATACACATACAACCACACAAGAAGACATGGTTGGCCTCAGCTCAATGTCAGGGCCACCTCCAAGACAACACAACATTAAGACGAAACACATACTCACACACCCATTCATACTAAACATGACGAGTATGATAACGATGGCCAGATGATGTTCGCGGGAAAATATTGCCCCTAATAATTTGCAAAGAAGATAACATTCATAAAAAATTAGCATGGTGTGCGCCTTGTTGAATAACAAATAATGATGCAATAACTTGCGAGTACGTTACGAAGCAACGCCACTAAATCTGAGATTGAAAAATATTTTTAATTAATAAAATATTAATATTTCACAAACTGAACTCAAAACTGTTTTATGTATCAGTTTATATACTGCTAAGAATTTTAGACAGATCAATGACAAACACTTTTTCTATCAGGTAAATATAAATACATTTTCATATAACATATTTATCATCGTTTAAACGGCTCATTCAATAACGTAACAAATTTTACTCTATACTTACAAATATTCTACTTTACCTTATTTCAGATAACATTTTGTTATTATGCTTTAAAATTAAGCCATTCCTTTGTTTAAACTAAATTAAACTCATGGAGCGATAAGTATGCAAGGCACTTGGTATAACAGAGAGGTAGACGTTATAGCTATGTGTGATAAGTGGTCAACCGTCGGGTTCCCAAAATGTTATACACGGTACATACTACAACTCAAATTCCTCACAATTCTAAGTGGACACTGTTCCACACTAGCCGACATTCAGTGAGTAAATTTCTTCTACATAGGGTCTCGAACCCAGGGCATGTTCGGTAGCTCTACGACAAGGTGTAATGTCTTAGACGCTGTTGTATTTATCATTTTCAACATTATCATTATATGAACATTTCCGCACCAACAACTCTCTTCTATCCATTGCTTATTTTTTTATAAACTCTAGGTTATATATTGTTTGAAATGTCCATTTAATCTATATTTTTCATAATTGTCTACTTCTTTAATTTATTGCAGGGCGTTTATTTGTTCTCATCAGGCTTAAAAATTATATGTTTTTAAGTTGTGTGTTTCCCTGATCATTATCATCGATTGGATTAGTTTTATGTAAAAGTTAAGAAAACCACAAACTTTATACAAAAAACAATAAAATCTCTTGAAAAGTGATTACTATGTAAAGGCACACACGTCTTTGCGGAGGTTTATTGGGTAAAATACACACAATCCCAATTTATATCACGGCTGGTTGCTATAAGTGGTGTAATTTATCCCACTGCAGGCCTTAGGAAGCCACTGCAGGGATATTGATTAGTTACGACTCACACCTTTCTAGACATTTGATGCAAGATATCAGCCGGATTGTCAGCCCTTCCCAACTGCTTTACACTTAGAACGTATGTATGGTACTCAATTGGTTGAGACGCATGTGCAATGCACCGTGAGAATGTTTACGCTAGTTACAAATGTATATTATCTTTTACATTTTTGAATCCAACAGTTTTTATAACGTTAGGATTTATGATTCCTTGTAATGATTATGAGTTCCTCAGTAGAAGAAGAACATTAGTGAAAAATATTACATCTTCGGGAATCGAATCCGCAATCTTCCGGCTTGTAGCATATTGCCTTACCAATTACGCAACGTCCCCGGGCTAACTATTTCAGAATATTTTAATACATTTTCACATTGTGGCCGATGACGGTACTTTTATTTAAACCACATATTTATTCTCTTCTTTGCAGGCTCTGGCACGAACACATTTTTTATGTGTACCCCACAAAGAAATTAATGTCTTGGACGGATTACAAGAAATGTGAAACACATTAAAATAGTATTATAGTGACCGGCCTCGCTGGTTCCTAGTTGTGAGGATTCCAGTTCCATCAGCTCAGGATAAACACATTAGATGTAGAGAGAAGAGAGTATCAAGTCATACAGAAGATATTAAATAATGCGATGAACATTTATATGAACCATGAAATAGTAAATTAACGATAAATGAACTACTACATGTTTTCCGTTCATTTGAACGTAAGCTAATTTAGAATTTAAAAAAATCCACTTTAGGCTACTAGCTGTCACCCTTTTATTATTCGCTTCTACCACTAACCAACTTTCTATTTCATTTCTATCTCAATTCAAGTTATCCATAAAATTCTATACAATTCACACTATATTCCAACGTATTTTAAATACAACTCTAAGCCTGTTTTTCAGCGAGATTCGAAACTTGGACTTCTGATCTATAGAACCACTCCTTAAAGGTGTTGACTAATTAGCCAATTTGGAAAACTAATATTCTCATTAGCCTTAATTGTTATGGGTTTTTCGGAAAATTAACAATTAATTTAAAATTTTTTTCAAGACATATAAATTATTCCTTGTATTGAAAAATGACTAGGTATAAAATAGCAAAGAAAGTTCAGATATATATATATATATATATATATATATATATATCCATAGTAATTCTGCCCGAAGGCAGGTCCTTCACTGCAATCATACCATTTTCATACTATGCTTGCAGCTTTACTAGGGAATTGTAGGTGTGGTAGCTTCCCGTTGCTTTCCACACCGGGTGAAGGATGATGATGATGATGACGATAATGATAAGGATGATGATGATGGCCATATGATTTCGGGGACCGTTTGGGTCTTAAAGTTTTTCTGTCATTCGTCTTACAGGTGAGGAAAAACCCCGATAAAAACCTCACCCAGAAAAACTGCCCGGACCGGGGATCGAACCCGGGCCCGCTGCGTGACAAGGCAGCACGCACCTACCTCGAGACCACAGCGGTGGACATATATATATATATATATATATATATATATGCATATATATTGATGATGTAACTATTACCTTATAGCCATTGTTTGTCATCAACATTCATATTTTGTATTTATAAAGGAGAAAGAGCAATTTTTAATGTTTATTTTCTAAATGAATAAATATAAAAATCTAACTGATATGTGACGTAATAACCAATGTTAAACAAAAATTATTAATGTGATGTTAGTGTGAGATATTAACAGTTTTTTCTCACCAATGTTTGTTAATGTGAAGGAATCCTCATACTATTTGTGGAATATTAAAAAAACTTAACAGAAATATGGATCTTACTAATTAACCACCGCTGTGGTCTCGAGGTAGCGTGCTGCCTTGCCACGCAGTGGACCCGGGTTCCATCCCCGGTCGGGGCAGTTTTTGTGGGTGAGGTTTTTATCGGGGATTTCCTCACCTGTAAGACAAATGTCAGGAAAACTTTAAGGCCCAAACGGTCCCCGAAATCATATGGCCATCATCATCCTTGTCATTATCATCATCATAATCATCATCCTTCACCGGTGTGGAAAGCAACGGGAAGCTACCACACCTACAATTCCCTAGTAAAGCTGCAAGCATAGCATGAAAATGATATGATATCAGTGAACGACCTGCCTTTGGGCAGAATTACTATGGAAATAGTATATAACATAAATATTATTGTTTGTACACAGGAAGTGAGTCGATGTGTATTAACTAATATCTACTGTGAGGCACATGGTTTAAAATTAGGACTTTTTTTTGTATTTTGAAAACCGATATGAAAGGGTTCTTCGCCCGCCTTAACTCTCAAATTCCGCGGCAAACCGCAAGAATTCGTGAAAATATTAACTAAAACTGAAATATACTAAACCTCATTGAGCCATATTTAAAATGACTAAAACAACAAAAACAGTGACATCATTCGATACAATGAATGTTAAACATAGTCCAAATGAACGGATTCTTATGTCGTCCGTGCAACGTTTCTGCATAATTACCAAATATTTAGCTGTTAACAGCCCTCCCCTGCTGAACAAACAAACGTTAGTTTGTATTTCCAATATCAGAAATGATGGAAAAGGGATCAACTGTTAGGAGAAACGTGTTAGCAGGTGTCATTTCTAGAGAACAAATTCCTAAACAAGTACTTAATGATCCTCCAAGTTGGGGGTTGGTTGTTAGACCAGTCTCTGTAAAATTTGCTACAAAACAAATACAAATATTGTATATAGTCGGGAAAAACAAATAGTTGAGAAGTATGTAATGATATTATTTCTATTTTACGATATACAAACGCCAATTGTATCCTTCCGCCATTCGCGCCACAATTACTGTCACATTGACAGTGTGAAGTATATAAGACATGTGATCGTTGAGTGGTGAAATTTTTCACTAAACTTGTGAGATACATTTGAAATAACTATTTTTTTTTACCACTAGTCAAACGTTTACGAGATTTGTGTTTTTAAAAATTTAGATGGCGACATAGCAACAGAAGACTCAACACCTTCAGCCATTTTGTTGGCTCAGTATCGACTGAAGCTTGACTTAAATGCATCATCAATATGTAATAAACTTGCTGTAATTATTGATTAGGTATATTTTAGAATATTTTCTATGTTTTGAATGTTATTATTTTCATTCAGGAAGAATAAAAGTATATTCAGAGGAGATATTTTAAATTCAATGAAGGGAGCTAATTTTTCGCGTACTTATAGCTTCTACAAACGTACGTCGGTGTCGATAACCAATGAAAAGCGATATAGTCACATGGTTTTGTTTTGATGAGGATCACTTTAAGAACGGATGGCCTTTAGGAAGAAGAAATGTAGGAAGATCCATTAAAATATGGACAGACCAAATCTAATATAGGATTGGGACATACTTTAAAGTGTAATCCTTGATTATGATAATGATATATGATTCCATAACAGTAGGTGGTTTGTGTGTGTGTTTCTTGGAGGAATTTTAATACAGTTTGAAAAACTCCAGTTGTGCAAAACTGTAAGATTGCCTTTTCCCAGCTAAGTTCCAGTTGCAATTTAAACAAAGCAGATGTATTTCCATTGATCGAGTAACAATTTTACCTTTGAGAGTGTAAGAAAATGTAGTTGCCCTCTAACACTCGAAATAAATAAAACAAAAATATATATTATCTAGCAGACGTCTATAAAAGTTATATGGGAAATTTTCAAAATATATAATCACAATTTTAATACATTAAATAAGCATTGTTTTATTATTACGCATGCGCAATGTAGAATACATTGGAAATTCATGTATTGACTTAGGGCGGAGTTATTATGAAGAAGATTTCCGGGCTGTTGGTCATGATCTTGAGGCTTCAAGTTCCCCGACGTGCGTCCGGCATGCTCAAGGGTTGTCTCTACAGCCCGCAAATATTATTCAAGATCAGTTGTTCAAAATGACCACTTCTGTACAATAATAACAAATTAAAACATTTGAAAATCAGAGAGAAATAACAAACAGTTTAGTGAAAAATATCCCGCATCATCAATTGAAGACGAGGTGAAAATAGTAGCAAAACTTACAGGCGAGTCAGCATAGAGCATAAATTCTACTCGTAATGAAATTGTAAGTAAAGCATATTTATCGATGTGAAGGAAACATCTAAATAGGTGGCCCAAAAATATTTTTTATATAATAACTCGATCGGAAATTTTCTGCATTAGAAAACTGGTTACGCTCTCAACATTCCATTTTTGCAGTTTTTAAATTACGAGATATTTTTAATTTTTGGTAAAAACACGAAGACTGTAGACTACCTAACTTGATCGGAACATTCTCGATATGCACCGGATTTTCTCTATTACAAATCCCGGACATATTCACTGGAATAAATTTTTGCAGTTTTCAAAATTTAGAAGGTTTTTGACATTTTGGAAAAATACCAAGAATATAGGTTCGGATTTCCTCGTTCGGGAAATTTTCGATTTAGATAGTATTTTATATAGTTTCCTTTTTTTAATGTCAAAATTTTCGAGGTATTGAAAACTGCAAAAATCAATCTAGAGGGTGTGTCATGGATTATAATGAAAAAATTCCAGTCTAAATTCAAAATTACACAACTGAGTTTTTAAAAGACTATGGTTTCTTTTTAAAAATTAAAATTTTCGAAATCTTGAAAACTGCGAAAAAACAATCTACAGAGTATTTCCGGGATTTATAATGCAAAAAAATCCGCTCTAAATCCAAAATTTCAATATTGAATTTTTCAAGGTTTGGTGTTTTTCCAAAAAATGTCAAAATTTTCGAAATTACAAATAATCTAGAAATACTATCGAGTGGGTGTGTCCGCGATTTCTAATCAAAAAAATCCGGTCTAAATCCAAAATTTCAAGGCCATAGACTTGGTGTTTTTCCAAAACAAGTCAAAATTTTCATAATTTCAAAAAACCGCAAAAATATAATCTCGAGCGTGTGTTCGGGATATCTAGCAGTAAAAATCCGGTTAATATCCAAAAATGAATATTAAATTTCGTGTTTTTCCAAAAAAAAAGTGTACACATTTTCAAATTTCAAATTTCGTGTTTTTCCAAAAAAAAGTGTACACATTTTCAAATTTCAAAAACTGAAAAAATACTATCTCCAGGTTGTGTTCGGGATTTCTAATGCAAAAAAATCCGGTCTAAATCCAAAATTTTAAAATTGAGTTTTCCAAAGCTATAGTCTTAGTTTTTTTTTCCAAAATGTGTAAAAATTATCGAAATATCAAAACCTGCAAAAATACAGTGTAGAGAGTGTGTCCGGGATTTGCTAATGCAAAAAAAAAACCGGTCTAAATTCAAAATTGAATTTTAAAAGGCTATAGTCTTGATGTTTTTCCAAAAAACGTCGACATTTTAGAAATTTAAAAAATGCAATCTAGAGGGTGTAACAATTATTTCTAATGCAAAAATCTGGTCTAAATTCAAAATTTCAAAATTGAGTTTTTCCAAAAAATGTCAAAATTTTCGAAATTTCAAAAACTGCAAAAATACTATCTAGAGGGTGTATCCGGTATTTATAATGCAAAAAATCCGGTCTAAATCCAACATTTGAAAATTGAGTTTTCTAAGACTATATGTTTTTCCATAGAATGTCAAAATTTTCGAAATTTCAAAAACTGCAAAAATACTATCAAGAGGGTGTATCCGGGATTCATAATGCGCAAAATCCGGTCTAAATCCAAAACCTGAAAATTGGGTTTTATAAGACTGTAGTCTTCTGTTTTTCCAAAAAAATGTCAAAATTTTCGAAATTTCAAAAACTGCAAAAATAATATCTAGTTGGCGTATATGGGATGTATAATGCAAAATATCCGGTCTAAATCCAAAATTTCAAAATTGAGTTTTCCAAGACAATAGTCTTTGTGTTTTTCCAAAAAAATGTCAAAAATTGCGAAATTTCGAAAACTGCAAAAATAATATCTAGAGGCTGTATCCGGAATTTATAATGCAAAAATCCTGTCTAAATCCAAAATTTCCAAATTGAGTTTTCCAAGACAATAGTGTTTGTTTTTCCAAAAAAGTCAAAATTTGTGAAATTTCTAAAACTGCAAAAATATAATCTAGAGGGTGTATCCGGGATTTATAATGCAAAAAATCCGGTCTAAATCGAAAATATCAAAATTGATTTTCTCAAGAATATGTCTTTGCGTTTATCCAAAAAATGTCAAAATTTGCGAAATTTCAAAAACTGCTAAAATACTATCTAGAGGGTGTATCCGGGATTTATAATGCAAGAAATCCGGGCTAAATCCAAAATTTCAAAATTGAGTTTTCCAAGATTATAGTCTCTGAGTTTTTCCAAAAATGTCAAAATTTTCGACATTAATAAACTGCAAAAATACTATCTACAGGGTGTATCTGGGATTTATAATGCAAAAAACCCGGTCCAAATTCAAAATTTCAAAATTGATTTTCTCAAGACTATAGCCTTTGTGTTGTTCCAAGAAATATCAAAATTTTCGAAATTTCAAAAAATTCAAAAATACTATCTATAGGTTGTATCCGGGATTTATAATGCAAAAAATCCAGTCTAAATCCAAAATTTCAAAACTGGGTTTTCCAAGACTATATATAGTCTTTGTATTTTTTCAAAAATTGTCAAAATTTTCGAAATTTCAGAAACTGCAAAAATACTATCTAGAGGCTGTATCCGGGATTTATAATGCAAAAAACCCGGTCTAAATTCAAAATTGATTTGTCAAGACTATATCCTTTGTGTTGTTCCAAAAAATGTCAAAATTTTCGAAATTTCAAAAACTGCAAAAATACTATCTAGACGGTGTATCCGGGATTTATAATGCAAAAAATCCGGTCTAAATCCAAAATTTCAAAATTGAGTTTTTGCAATACTATAGGCCCTATATAGTCTGTGTTTTTCAAAAAAAAATTCGAAATTTCAAAAACTGAAAAAATAGTATCTAGAGGGTCTATGCGGGATTTATAATGCAAAAAATCCTGTCTAAATCCAAAATTTCAAAATTGAATTTTCCAAGACTATAGTCTGTGTTTTTCGAATAAATGTCAAAATTTTCGAAATTTCAAAAACTGCAAAAATACTATCTAGAGGATGTATCCGGGATTTATAATGCATAAAATCCGGTGTAAATCCAAAATTTCAAAATTGAGTTTTCCAAGACTATAGTCTTTGTGTTTTTCCAAAAAATGTCAAAATTTTCGAAATTTCAGAAACTGCAAAAATAATACCTAGAGGGTGTATCCGGAATTTGTAATGCAAAAAATCAGGTCAAAATCCAACATTTCAAAATTGAGTTTTCCAAGACTGCCTATACTCTTTGGTGTTTTTCCACAAAATGTAAAAATTTTCGAAATTTCATTAACTGCAAAAATACTATCTACAGGATGTATCCGGGATTTATAGTGTAAAAAATCGGGTCTAAATCCAAAATTTCAAAATTGAGTTTTCCATGACTACAGTCTTTGTGTTTTCCCAAAAAAATGTGAAAATTTTCGAAGTTTCAAAAACTGCAAAAATAATATCTAGAGGGTGTGTCCGGGATTTATAATGCAAAAAATCTGGTCTAAATCCAAAATTTCAAAATTTCCAAAAAATGTCAAAATTTTCGAAATTTCAAAAACTGCAAAAATACTATCTAGAGGGTGTATCAGGGAATTATAATGCAAACAATCTCGGTCTAAATCCAAAATTTCAAAAGTGAGTTTTCCAAGTCTTTGTGTTTTAAAAAAAAAGTCAAAATTTTCGAAATTTCAAAAACTGAAAAAATAGTATCTAGAGGGTCTATCTGGGATTTATAATGGAAAAAATCCTGTCTAAATCCAAAATTTCAAAATTGAGTTTTCCAAGACTATAGTCTTTGTGTTTTTCCAATAAATGTCAAAATTTTCGTAATTTCAAAAACTGCAAAAATACTATCTAGAGGATGTATCCGGGATTTATAATGCAAAAAATCCGGTCTAAATCCAAAATTTCAAAATTGAGTTTTCCAAGACTAGAGTCTGTGATTAAATAAATTAATAATAATAATAATTATCATTGTTACTACCACTATTATTATTATTATTATTATTATTATTATTATTATTATTATTATTATTATTATTAAACGAGTGGAGAAGAAAAATAAAACTTTAAGATGTTTAAACATTAAAAATCTGTATATAAATAAATAAATATATAGTTTATTTTTATGTATAAAGTAAAACTGCAGACAGAGGAAATATTATTGCCTCAATTTTAATTTGATTCGCTTTATTTCGTAACTTCTATGCACTGGACACTATGTGAAATCTGTTTTGTAAACAAAACTTAGAGATGATTGCTGACTCAGTTATACTGTACCTACAAGAACCGCAGTTATATATCGTATTGTATACAGAACTGTCCTTGAATCTGATGTATTGGTTGTGCTAGAATCATTTAGTTTTCGTGGTATTCCCTTGAAGCTTATACACATGTTTACCTATTTGCAGCGTTGTTTCATGGAAAATGTACAATAACGTTAAAAAACGAATGAGTCAGCGATAAAATCTTACTGCAGAAACATAACAAATGCGTTTTCTTCTCTGTATTAATTCTGTTATTTCTATAATATCTAATCGACTTATCTCTTATAATTCACTGACGCTATCGAACCCGTAGGTTCATAGCCGCGCGGACATAAACTCTCCATACATCCCTTTCCTGAGCTAATGTTCTCAATCATCCCGTGTATAATCTATTTCCATCAAAACCTGGTTAATGTTATTATCCCATCTCATTCTTGGCCTCTCTACTATGCGCTGTCCCTCTGATTTTCCTACAAGAAACTTAGATATCCCTCTTTCATTCATATTATTCGTGTCACATGTCCTGCCCAACGCAGTCTACATTTCTCTTTATTATATCTTATTATTATCTGGTTTTCTATGTAGATCATGTAGCTTAGTTGGCCACTAGATGTTTCATTGGGTCTGTAAGCTGACCGCATGCCATTTATGGCATATGTAGGGAAATAAGCGTAGCTAAATTGGCTTGGTATAGAACCTCCTAACAAAGGAGAGGCTATCGCTAGACTCAAAGGGTCGTAAAGCTAATAATTAAGTAAATATATAACTTTAAAAAAATAGAAAATTAAAATATATCAAACCATAGTTCAGCATTTTTACATATGGTGCTGAAGTTTGGCGAATTCCTATTAGGGAAATGAAAAGAATTTTAAGTATAGAAATGGATGTTTTAAGATGATCAGCTGGAAAATCTAGAATGGATAGAATACGAAGTAAAGAAATAAGGGAAATTATGGGTGTACAAGAGGAGCCGGACATAAACATTATAGAAAAGAAAAGATAAGGAAAGATTACAGGTCGTATGGCAACGTCAAAACAATGCCAGAGCAAACATTGCCTATACTTATTAAGGAATGGATCCCAATCGAAAGGAGGAAGAAAGGAAGACCAAATAAAACTTGGATAGAAGGTGTGCAAGCGGCTATGATTGTCAGAAGATTGGAGGAAGATCAATGGATGGACAGAGAAGAATGGCGTTTGGTTTCCGGAAGATGGTGGCAGCTGCCATGATACCTGATACCTGATGATGATGATGATGTAACTTTTCATGAAACTAGTACCTACACCATTCGTTTCTATTTATTCTAAACTCACTCATTGACACTATTAAACCCAAAGGTTCATGGCCGCGCGGACATAAGCTCTTCATACATGCCCATTCTGAGCCTATGTTTTCCAATCATCCTCTGCATAATATCTATCTATCTATCTATCTCCGGTTTTTTTTTACAGCTGCTGCCGTCTTCCCGTGCCAAACCTCCAAAGCCTGCGGTCTTGGGCATCTTCGATGCTTAGCCCTGTAGCTTGCATTATTGTCTTCATGTTTTCCTTCCATGTTAACTTTGGTCTCCCTCTTTTCTTCTCTCTTTTCGGATGCCATTCATATAGTTGCTTCGGCCATCGCTCATCTTCCATTCTTAAAACATGTCCTAACCACTTTAATTCCTTCTCCTCAGTTCTTTCAATTATGCTTTCTTTTACTTCCATTATGTTTCTAATTTCCTTATTTGTGACATGTTCTAATTTAGACTTTCTGGCACTTCTGCGTAAATAATCCATTTCTAGAGCTATCAGTCTATTCTTGTAGTACTTATTGATTGTCCATACCTCACTTCCATACATTGCAACAGATTCCACCAATGTTTTATTACCAACATATTTTTTGTGTCTTTCCAAATATACTTATCCCACCAGATGGAATTTAACGATGATATTATTTTGCTACTCAATTCAATTCTATGTTTTATGTTCTCTTTGCCTATACCTTCAATGTTATCTATAATTATTCCCAAATATTTAGTTTGTTTCACTTGCTTTATTTGGATTCCTTCTTCCAACCTATTAAATTTTCTCATTCATTGCTATTTATTGCCAGATATTCTGTTTTTTGTAAATTTACTGTGAGACCCCATGATTCATATGTGTTTTTCAACGTTTTTTATCATGAATTTCATATCAAATTTGTCTTGCGCTAAAACCAGTTCATCATCGGCAAATTGTAATGTCAGCAAAAATCTGTTGCCTATTGGGATCCCCATACCTCAAATCATGCATAATGTTATTCTTCCACCTCATTATTTGCCTGCCTACTGTGCGCCTTTCCTCTGGTTATTCTACAAGGAGTTTCCAAGCTCCTTTTCCATTCCCTATTCGTGCCATATGTCCTGCCCATCACAATCTACTAGACTTAACTGTTCTTATTATATCTGGCTTCCTATAAAGACCACGTAGTTCACTGTTATGTGGTTTTCTCCATTTCCTTTTCTGTTCATCTCTCACAAAAGATATCGAACTAAATTTTAGAATTTATTTGTACTAGAATACAATAGTACATTACGATCCGAGGTTGGGAAGTGTTTTTACAGAATTGAGGAAATTGTTTAAAAACCGAACGATAGCGAGGTTTTTAATTTCCGAGATTCTGTAAAACACTTCACAAACGTGCGTTGTACATTAATTTTTGCGCGATGGTGTTTTCAAAATAATAAATAATAGTAAAATAATAACATCTTCGTTGGAAATATTTGCGTTCATTATAAACAATTGACTAACGTTAACAATGTGGGCTATGTTTATTAGTTGAAACAACAAGAGGTCGTGAGACCAATTTAGTGATAAAATTGAGGCAAGTATGAATTTATTGTTTTATATTGTTTCAAATAAAGTTCAGTTCATTTAAAATGCAGTGATATGTTTCGTATAATGTATATTAACACTACCTTTTGGATATTTTTTGTATATACATTGTAGGCCTATATAGTATACATAGAGGGCAGTGGTTTACTTCCCACACGCGTGATTGAAATATGTAATATTACAGTATAGTTATTTAAGTTGGCAACCCCGAAATGTAGGAATTTGAACTTTCAATTTTGGTCACCATTGCTGTTGGTAGATACGACAAAACGCAGTATCACTAAAAAAAAGTTTTATTTGTTGGCCCAATATTAAGTTGTAATGATTTTAGAGTGGTGTTTTATTTTCTAAACATTTGTTTCTGTATTGTAGGCCTATGTTTTCCCTTTACAGAGATTTAGGCGCTCTCCCCCTACAGGGAAGAATTTGAACCATACTAATTTAGTTACACTTGTTTTCGTATAGATGTCATTTTGAGTGGAACGTGGTCAGCGTTCCGCCTCATACTGACATCTAGGAAACCAAGGTAGTACTAGGACGGGAAAATTCGGTAAATTTTGCTTAGAGGCCTTTTCATTCAGGCTTAAGGATTTTTTACGAGCCTGAAAATCTTCAGACTCGGGACCCACGGCTTAAAGTCCCTGCCGGAGGACTTGCTCCTTGGATTTTTCCGTCCTAAAAAATTCATCGACCCCGGCCGGGTTTGAACCCGCGACTCTCGGGACCAGAGACAAGGAGCATAACCACTAGTCCACCGCGGTCTAAACATATTATAAGAATTTTTAATAGAAAATTTATATTTATTTTTGATCCATTGCTGTAGTATCGAGGTACAGGGGGCCAGGTTCGATCCCCTGTCTGGACAAGTTTCCTGGGTGAAACTTTTCGTGGTTTTTCTTCACCTGTAAGACAAATGTCAAGAAACTTTAAGTCCCAAACGGTCCCTTAACGTCATCTGGCCATCATTATCATCACCATCATCATATTCGCCATGTTTAATATCAATGTGTGTGTTGGTCTTAATGTTGTGTTGCCTCGGAGGAGGCCTTGGCATTGAGCTGATCACTCATTCGAGAAGGCACTACATGTCCTTGTGTGGTCAAAAAAAGTATGTGTGTGATAACTAACTCACTGGCATTATTGAACCCGTAGATTCATGGCTGCATGAACATAAGCTCTCCATACATCCCTATCCTTAGCTAATGTTTCCAATTATCCCCTGTATAATCTACTTCCCTCAAATCATAATTAATGTTATTCTCCCACCTCATTCTTGGTCTACCAACTGGGCGTTTTCTCGCTGGTTTTTCTACAAGAAGCTTCCATGCACGTCTTTCATTCCCCATTCGTGCCACATGTCCTGCCCATCGCAGTCTACGAGGCTTAACTGTTATTATTATATCTGGCTTCCGATAAAGACCATGTAGTTCACTGTTATGTAGTCTTCTCCATTCACCTGTGTGTTCATCTCTTTTTGGTACAAAAATTTCCCTAAGAACTTTATTCTCAAATACTGGTCATCTCTTTTCCTCCCTTAAAGTAAGAGTCCATGTTTCGCAAGTATGTGTGTGATCCATACCTAAAATCCCTCTCCCGACAGGTCGTGTCACTGTAAGGTCCGGGTGGCGTGTGGCACGTAAAAGTGCCTGTAAGGTGAGAGGTTAAACTGCGTTAATGAAATGAAATATTTATTTATGAGAGAAATTTTGTTTTTAAGAAATTAATTTTATTATGTTGGTGTTTTCATTTACGGTGTCTAGTTTATTTTTATGTATCAAATAAAACTCCACGAAGACGAAATTTGTTATGTTGCCTCAATTATGTCCGTCGCCATGGCGTAGTCGGTAAAGTCCTCACCTTCCACTCCGGCGACCCGGGTTCGATTCCCGGCGGGGAAGGGGATTTTTAATCTCCACCATGGGTCTGGGTGTGTGTCTTGTCCTTGTGTCTATATGTGAAAATAACAGAAAATTAAGAAAAAGGTAAAACATGAAAGAAAACAGTGTAAACGAAAAGAGGAAAAAATATATGTTTATTGGGATTGGTTTTAATTTTCATAAGTAATGCCACGAGTGATTTCCAAATTATCGATAAATTCACGACTCACGAAGTGAGGATTTGGAAATCAAGAGTGGCATTTGTTAGGGCTATTTAACGAATAAAATTAAGCTGTTTACTCACAAATCATTGTTTAACTATAGTCATTTTAAAATATTTATATATTTAATGTAAACGGCGATGTTTGAAAACAAATCAGAAATGTGAGGTTATTTTCATTCACTGCACCTTGATCATATTATTTGTTGCCAAATAAGATCGCAATATTGTAAGAGTGCACCCAAGTGGAGAAATAATGAAGCACATCAAACTATATATCATAATCAACATTACGGGTTATCCATTTATTTTTTTAGTAAACAACTCAGTAAAATCAAGGAATCTTTTCATTATTTGCTATATTCAAAGTATTTGTTGGAGAAAAATAATGCTTCTGACCTGTTCAGAATATTAAAAAGGAGGAGCTTTATTTATCACAAAAGCAGGAGTTGATAAAGAGAAATCGATAAAGAGCGAGGTGAAACACGACTGTCATTGGTTGTGAAACAACATTCATTGAAACGTGATTGGTCATTGACTAGCATTTGTGGCATGAGTTGAATAGTCATTATAGACATTAGTTAATTTTCAGTGAATGCATCTGTTTATTAAAATAATATATATTAATTTGGTTGGCTCTGGACGCTACGTGATATCTGTTTCGTACGGATGATTGCTGACTCCGTTACATATTGTATATAAAACTGATGTATTGAGTTTTGTTTCATGATATTCCCTTAAAGCTGTACAGATGATTACCTTCTGCTTTGTTTGTTACTCGTGGAAAATGTACAATAACATCAAAAAATGAATTAGCCATAAAATCTTATTGCAGAAACAAAACTTCCGCATTGTTCTCTCTTTTTTAATCTGTTACTTCTATAATATCTAATTGACTTATCTCTTATAACAAACTCACTGAAACTATCGAACCTGTAGGTTCAGGGCCGCAAGAACATAAGCTCTCCATACATCCCTATCCTGAGCTAATGTTTCCAATCGTCCCCTATATAACCTACTTTCCTCAAATCATAGTTAATGTTATTCTCCCACCTCATTCTTGGTCTACCAACTGGGCATTTTTTTCTGGTTTTCCTACAAGAAGCTTCCATACACGTCTTTCATTCCCCATTCCTGCCACATGTCCTGCCCATCGCAATCTACGAGACTTAACTGTTATTATTTTTTTTTCCTGTAAATACCATGTATCCCATTGTTATGTAATCTTCTCCGGAACTTACCCTTTAATCGGGTATAATTGCTAAGCTAATACCTGCGTGCGCTGCTACGCCTAAATGAAGGAATATGTTTATACGTGAAGGAGAAACATCTACAACCAGGAGATTGGATAAAAAGACCCGGAGGCCCTTGGGGTAGTAGGAGGTTAAGGATCCCACTTTTTCTAGACAATCGGCACTTTATGTCAGCCGGGTTGTCAGCCCTGCGTGACGGCCGCCTTTATCCCCAGAACAAGCGTCTGGTACTCATTTCCGTTAGAGGCTGAGTCGACCCAGGGCCATAGTGCCGCCAGAGGGTTTGGGTCAGTTTAAAAATCCTGACCCCAACGGGACTTGAACCCTCGACCCTCGGCTTGTAGCTCAGTGCCTTAACCACTACGCTACGGCGCACATAAGGACGAAATCCTATTTTACGACGACAAAAATAGGATTTTCATTTTTTCTGTAACTAGTAAATAATACCTTGATCATGATCTACAATAATTAGTCCTTTGTATTCAATGTTTTTTTCTTCTGTTTTTGCAACACAAAAGAATGTGTAAGCGCTTAAAGTTCTCGAAATTATGACGTATGGAGAAGCCGCTGAATTGCGCTTTGGAGTAACTCCATTTGTTCGGTTTTGTTGAGCAGATCATCTACTTTTTTACACGAAGCCAGAAGCCTCAGGTTTGTACTTACGTTTACAATAATTTATAACTTAATAGTTTCAGTGAATACATTTTATTTAACTGTCTATTTTGTAGAAGAGTGAAGAGAAGAAAAGCTGAATTTAACGAGGGTTATCTCCAAGAGTTATACCAAGATTTTTTGTTCTTTTAAACTACAAGTAAACAGTACGTTCCCATTTTCTCCCCTTTGTTTATAAAACCGTTATATTTGCAGGTAGGCGCCCAGTACCTAATTGTACGGAAATTAAGATTAAAGAAGAGAACTATTCATGGTGTTAAGAAATAAACAGTTTTACAAACTCTCTACAGTTAAGTGTGTTGAACAATTATAAGTGAATATATTGGACGAATTTAGTGTTAGTGAACTGCCTGAAGAATATAGTAAGAAAATAAAATATTTATTAAAAATATTGGTTCTGGCAATGTTTGCGAGCTTGTCGTCACATGTACGAGCGATTTAACGATAAACACATCAAGTGGCTTGATTACCTTATGATCGCGAGCTTGTAATGTATGTAAAGCTACGCCTAAACATTTAAGTAATATTGAAAACTTGCTCAAATATACTTATAATGTAAATATGGTAAGTCCATGCTTCACGCGTGTAGCTTACAAACTCAGTCTAGAGAAGTGGCAAGCTAGGGGTAACGATGCTAAAGAAAAAGTAAAGGAAAGAAAAAAAAGTATTGCAAAAGCATTTTACGAACAAATGGGCCTTGTTTTCGATTATCCTAAGCAAGGTGGAAGTAACAGTAATGACGCGAACGGAGCCCGGAATTTTTTTCAATAATCCATTATTCTATCTATCTATCTTCGGGTTTTTACAGCTGCTGCCGTCTTCCCGTGCCAAACCTCCAAAGCCTACGGTCTTGGGCATCTTCGATGCTTAGCCCTCTAGCTTGCATTACTGTCTTCATGTTTTCCTTCCATGTTAACCTTGGTCTTCCTCTTTTCTTCTTTCTGTTAGGATGCCATTCATATAGTTGCTTCGGCCATCGCTCATCTTCCATTCTTAAAACATGTCCTAACCACTTTAATTCCTTTTCCTCAATTCTTTCAATTATGCTTTCTTCTGCTTCCATTTTGTTTCTAATTTCCTTATTTGTGACACGTTCTAATTTAGACTTTCTGGCACTTCTTCGTAAATAATCCATTTCTAGAGCTATTAGTCTATTCTTGTAGTACTTATTGATTGTCCATACCTCACTTCCGTACATTGCAACAGATTCCACCAATGTTTTACCAATATATTTTTTTGTGTCTTTCCAAATATGCTTATCCCACCATATGGAATTTAATGATGATATTATTTTGCTACTCAATTCAATTCTATGTTTTATGTTCTCTTTGCCTATACCTTCGATGTTATCCATAATCATTCCCAAATATTTAGTTTGTTTCACTTGCTTTATTTGGATTCCATCTTCCAATACTAAGTTTTCTCTTTCATTGCTATTTATTGCCAGATATTCTGTTTTTTGTAAATTTACTGTGAGACCCCATGATTCATATGTGCTTTTCAACCTTATAATCCATTATTAGTGTCCGAAATAACCGGAATAGATGCGAGGTAATTGAAATATCCTTTCAGTCATTTCATGTGGACATACAGATGTGTTTAAAAATTAAATCCTTATAATGAAGTAATGTTAAGTAGCCTATGTTGAGCGAGTGAACCATCAAGTCGATGATGATTAATACCACGTGCTACTTTATAAAGAATTACATAGGTTTATTTCAATAAAAAATTCGTTTTATTTTACTTTCATGCCTTTTTTGATAACTAAATAGGTATTACAAAAGCAACTACTGGGACTGAAACGAGCTGTCTGCTCGCCATTATTATTGCCGAATAGAAATTCCATTATCCCTGTTTGTCCAGATCAAGAATATTTAGGTTAAGTAATTGCAAGAGTAAAACCAACTCTAACGGCTGGGGACCCGACATGCTGACTAGAAGATCGTCTACCTCTGATGTGTTGCCAGTAGCCGGCTGTTAAGTAGGTCTATCGCGCCATGCAGTTTTAATTCCAAGAGCTGACAATGCATGGATGAGTGATCGGTAATAATATGATCGATACAACAACTTTTTGCTACATTTCTGAGTCAAAATAATTAAAAAACAATTGCATTATATTTTTGTCGTCGTAAAATAGGGATTCGTCCTTATGTGCGGCGTGGATGGACCGACAAAATTGGCTGTTAGGAATCGGACGATGTCAAAGACATTAATCAACCGATGATCTATCTATCTATTAATATATTATTATTATTTTATTATTATTATTTTTTACAATAGTACTACATCATCAGGATATCGAGAACCTAAAATAATATATTTTATTAATGTCTAAATTTTCAATAATAATTTTAAGGTCATGCCATTTCTTGTTTTATACATAATACAAATATATTTTAAGACAAATATTGAAAAATATTAATAAATGGTGAGTGGAAGAGAAGGCCACATGGCCTTAACTCCACCAGGCTAAATAAATCTAAATCTAAATCTAATCTATTTACGCGATCAACAAGAATTTGTAACGTTATTCGAATACCAGAGTGCAAATGTTTTAATTTGGTTTTATTGTAATGTTTAATAAAAATAAAACTTGTTTGGCCCCAATGATTCTGGTAATGCACGTTATTATTTATTTCAGAGACTCTTTCCCAACTTCTCTCAAAAAAACATTAAACTGAACATATATAAAACTGTTATTCTACCAGTTATATTATATGGATGTGAAACATGGACTTTTAGTTTCAAGAAGGAGAAAATAATCTCTTTATCTGGGATGAAAAGGATATCCCTGAAAAAAATACTAGTTATAATAAAAGTTTGGGAATTATTAATCAAGTTATGAAACCATCCCTTGTACAAAAAAACACCAGATTACGTTTATATAACACTTTGGCTAGACCAGTGTTGACCTATGGTAGTGAAGCATGGACACTAAAAAGACAACATGAAAGCAGAATAACGGCTTGTGAAATGAGATTCATGCGCAGAACAGCGGGTTACACCAGACGGGATCGGAAAAGGAACACCGATATCTTAAAAGAATTGAAGACTACGCCAATTTTGAAATATATTAAACAGCACCAACTAAATTGGAAAAACTATCTAGAAAGAATGAGTTCAAATCGGATCCCCAAAGCTGTTTATAATTATATACCAAGAGGACGAAGATCACTGGGCCGTCCTATTAAATGCTGGAGGGAAAATTTTCTGTAGGATCGTAACAGGCCTTGGCCTAATACTTGGCAGGAAGAAGAAGATATTATGAGTATTTGAGAATAAAGTTCTTAGGAATATTTTTGGACCAAAGAATGGAGAATACTATATAGGCCTAATAGTGAACTACATTATCTTTATAGGAAACTAGTTACAATGAGAACAGTCAAGTCTCGTAGACAGTGATAGGCAGGACATGTGGCACGAATGGAAAATGAAATAGGGACATGGAAAAACGCCAGTTGGTAGACCGAAAATGAGGTGGGAGAATAACATTAACACCATGATTTGACGGAAGTAGATTATACAGGAGGTGATTGGAAAACAGCTCAGGATAGGGATGTATGGGGAGCTTGTGTCCGCGCGGCCAGGAACCTACGGGTTCGATAGTGCCAGTGAGTTACCCATTGTAAACCTTTGTACATGCAGGTATTCAGGTACGTCGAGTGTTTAACCACTATCTATTGTTCTAAAATCATTAGGTGTAGGAGTTCAACTCAAACGAAAATTTAAAAATCGCACTAGCGGTCGCAATTTTCCCTGTTGCTGGTTTGAATTTGGAAAATCCGTTTCTCCTATGGGCAAGTTGAAAGAAAATAGTTCATTTATGCACCAAATGGAAAAACTAAAAATATAGTTTATCCTCTCCCTTATAGTTAAAATATAGTTTATCCTCTCCCGTTATAGTTAAAATATAGTTATCCTCTCCCGTTATAGTTAAAATATAGTTATCCTCTCCCGTTATAGTTAAAATATAGTTTATCCTCTCCCGTTATAGTTAAAATATAGTTTATCCTCTCCCGTTATAGTTAAAATATAGTTATCCTCTCCCGTTGTAGTTAAAATATAGTTTATCCTCTCCCGTTATAGTTAAAATATAGTTATCCTCTCCCGTTATAGTTAAAATATAGTTTATCCTCTCCCGTTATAGTTAAAATATAGTTTATCCTCTCCCGTTATAGTTAAAATATAGTTTATCCTCTCCCGTTATAGTTAAAATATAGTTTATCCTCTCCCGTTATAGTTAAAATATAGTTTATCCTCTCCCGTTATAGTTAAAATATAGTTATCCTCTCCCGTTATAGTTAAAATATAGTTTATCCTCTCCCGTTATAGTTAAAATATAGTTTATCCTCTCCCGTTATAGTTAAAATATAGTTTATCCTCTCCCGTTATAGTTAAAATATCATTAAAATCTACTTAATAATCTATTTCATTTTCAGACGCACGGGGCATCTAAAAAGAGTAAATTACCATATAAATTTATTCAACTAAAAATAAAGACATACTGTATTTATTTTCTTTTTGCGAGCGCACCCCGGCTATTAGCAAGTTTTATCATAAATCCAATCGCATCATTCCCAACCAATCAGATAAAAGTTTTCTCTCGCTACGGTCTCTGCTACGCAATAATGTAACATTATTTTAACTTCATTTTATTAAATATGGGACTCAAGCTAAATATTAGGCCAGGATTTGTATTAAATTTACATATTTAACATTACACTATTTAGATTAAATAAATATACTAATTATTTTACATAAATGTAATTACGTCATAATTATCAGTCAATCAGATAAGAGAGTTTTCTTCCCCCTCCCACCGCTACATTTTAGCTTTAGAACGAAGGAAAATGTTGCATCAGTAGCGTTCAGTTCAGTGTATGAAGTGGTAAGCAGCTTTTTAAATTTGTATTATCGTGAATATTTTAACTTATAAAAGTGCTACGCAATATTAATATATAATCATAAGTCTTATAAAAGTTTAAGAGTAACGGAACTGTGAATGAGTAGCTTTTATTGTATTTATTTATACAGACCTATTTTTATTATTTTTATAGAATGTCTTCTGAACATGAGTTTTTACTCATAAATAACATTAGAGCGAATATGTCTTATTAAACTTTTTGTAAGGATTATGATTAAATAAAATAAAGAAAATAAAACTTCAGGCACATAAAGATGTGTAAACGTTAATTTGTATATAAATAAATTATTAATATTGTGTAGCACTTGTACAACTAACTTTATAGCGTTTTCATTATTCGCGGGTTAAACAATTATGGTAATAGTAATATGCGACTATCCCAGGAATATAATTTTTTATTTGAATAAATTTATTTCGTATTTATATTTGGATACCTAACGAGTTTGAAAATGAAATGCACTCATAAAGTTAGATTTCATTGAAATTTCCACTTCTGGGAGCGGATAAATAATATTTTCAGTTTTTCAATTATTTCGTTTAATAAATCAACCTTTTTTCCTCTTCGATGTGCCAACTGTCGAACAAGCAACATATAGCTGACCATGAGGAAAAAGTGTAGATTTGCCAAATTCAGTTGAACACTTAGCGGAAATTTGGACCGCTAGAGCGATTTTTAAATTTGAGTTTCAGATCAATTCCTACACCTATTGCTTTTAGAGCGTAATAGATAGCGGCTAAACACTCGCCGTACCTGAAAACTTGTATTTGTACAAAATTTATACAAAACGGCCAAACATCTGGTGGTTGATAGACAATTTTAATTTCGGGTTGTAGATAAATATCACTTACAATGGATTTAATTATTTTTTGATAACGCCTACGTCGATTTTAATAGCTTATACTGAGTTTCGTTGTGAAACATTGGAAATTGCGCCATCTATAGCGATTTAATTAATACGATAAAATAAGATATTAAATTATTTTCAACAATGTTAACTCGCTAGAACCCGTAGGATCCTGGCCGCGCGGACATAAGCTCTCCATACATTCCTATCCTGAATTGTTTTCCAGTTATCTCCTGTATAATCTACTTCCTTCAAACTATGGTTAATGTTATTCTCCCACCTCATTCTTGGTCTATCAACAGGGCGTTCACTCTGATTTTCTTACAGGATGCTTCCATGCCCCTCTTTCATTCCCCATTCGTGCCACATGTCCTGCCGATCGCAGTCCACCAGATTTAACGATTATTATTATTATTATTATTATTATTATTATTATTATTATTATTATTATTATTATTACATTAGTAAATTAATGCATATCCTAGCCTCGTCTTCAGGGCCGTACATTTAATTTCTATTAAACATAACTCACTGGCACTATCGAACCCGCAGGTTCATGACCGCGTGGATATAAGCTCTCCATACATCCTATCCTGAGCTAATGTTTTCCAATCATTCCCTGTATAATCTACTTCCCTCAAATCATGGATAATGTTATTCTCCTACCTCATTTTTGGTCTATCAACTGGTGTTTTCCTCTCTGGTTTTCCTATAAGAAGCTTCCATGCACCACTTTCATCCCCCATTCGTGCCACATGTCCTGCCCATTCTTACTATATCTGGTTTCCTATACATATTATGTAACTCACTATTCTGTAGTCTTCTCCATTAACCTGTCTGTTAATCTCTTTTTTGGCTCATAGGTTTTCCTTAGAACTTTATCCTCAAATACTCATAATATAAAAGCAAATTAAAATTGCGGCTTAACTGCACTTCTACTAGCACTTGATTGTTTAGTTATATTGTTGTAAACTATAGCTCTTCTTCTGTATTTACTAACATTATTTAATATTTTAAACTTTTCAAACAACTTAACATTATTAGACAATTTTGAAGTATTTATTTAAATATGCAAATCACAATATTATGACACTGTTAGGCAATATTGTGATGCTAACTGCTATTTTCTCAACAGAGTATATTACTTAGTCTATGATTTTTCTATTGCTGTTTTGGGTTATCACTGGTTGCATTAGAGTTAGGGAGTGTTAAGTAAGTGTACACCCATTTTTAATAAAAGTTTGGTAATTTTAATATTATAGGCCTAAATATATTTTTGTAACGTAGATTTGGGGATTTATTGCAAATATTGCTCATTTAAATTTCATAGCAATGGATAGAAATTGAGGATGATAATCGACATGTGGTTAGATTGTGGGTTATCGCTGGCTCTATAAACTCTGGTGCATGCGCACTGTTGACTTTGAAAATATTTCACGCTACTTTAAGTGCAATTTTTCTGTTTAAAATATTAAATAATGTTAGTAAATACAGAAGAAGAGCTATAGTTTACAACAATAAACAAAAAAATCAAGTGCTAGTAGAAGTGCAGTTGAGCCACATTTTGTATTGTTCCTTATAATAGCTGTAATGTATTTGATATTTATTTTGTTTTATTTTCAGATGTGTTTTTGTGTGAAGTGCAGTGCTGTCCTCCCACATACCCTCCCCCCCTGCCCTATAGCTTTTAATTTTAATGAATTGTATAATTAATATATAATTATTAAAGTATATTTTTTCAGGCAGTTCTTATTACCACTAGATATATCAAGTTCTACAAAATAATTTTATTTATATTTGGATGTAATTTTTAAAACTAATTTTTGATAATTTTGGTGAAAGTCATGATTTGAGTGTTAAGAATGCAAGTAGTTAAACTACATCATCTGTAGTTTAAAGTACTCAGATTTTGTTGCTCCAGAATTGTCTTAAGGTTCCAACAATATTGTGGCATTTTAGTTTGATAGTAATTCTTACGGTGATAGGATTTCTCATAAATTTGATTATTCTTCATTACACATAATGTCCAGTTTCTGGCTTATGAATTTTATCACATTATTTTCTGGAATTTTTGTGGTATATGGTTTTGTTGTTCTTCTACATTTGAGTTGGGAATTATTTGATTTTTTCTGAAATGTTTGTGGTATATAATTTTATTAATCTTAGTTTCTTTGGTGCGGCAATGTCTTATGGTTTACAAGCAAAGCTCTTCAAAGTGGTTTTAGGTATTTGTTGATTGTGTTAGTCTGCAGCTAGTTTGTTTATAAAATTGTTGATGCTTGCAAAGTGGTTTCAGATGTTACAACATCATTTGTTGTCTGGTCTTTGACATTTTATTTTGGTAGATGGTTTCTTTCAAATTTCTTAGATTAACAAGCACGTGCATTTTGGGTCGTTTGTGTAAATCTTCTTACAATCTTCAATATGTCTTTTTCATAAGGTGTCTTAATTTGTATAATAGAGTTGGTACATTCTTTCAATGTGGATAAAGTTTATAAATCTGCTTCCATTCTAACACTACAGACATGATTATAACAAAAAATAAATTTATCAAAAATAACAATTTTCATAAAATTTTAATCATTTATAGAATTAAAAAGTTGTTAGATTTTAAACTTACTTTTCATTTTTAAAATATAGAACTTGATAAATGATGGTCATATTTGCAGCTTTCAGTAGACTTAAAAATGACAGGTTCAAGTGTGTTGTAGGTCAGTGATTTTTTGTGATATATAAAGTGCAGTTAGCCTATTTATAGCTTATTCTTGAAAGAAATTATTTTTTTAAAGTAACTCTAAACAGCTAAATGTATATTCATTTAAAATTCAGTGCAATATTAGCCTATTGATAGTTAATTTTTGAAGAAATCTAAATTTAGGGTAACTTCAAACTGCTAAATACAAAATATTAAGATTGTTAGGTTTTTTAATGTTGATAGTCTATTAATTTGCAAGGTATTACCACTTATTTCTTAGTGTTTTCCCACATTCTTGCCCTTCATCTTGTGCTACGAGTGAATCATCCACCGAGGGAGCAACCAAGTAGGACATCAACAGTTGTATTTATGTCACAGTTACATTTTATGTCTGAGTAACTTCACCAGCTCTACACTATTTGGTGATTTAATTTTAATTAAATCCTAAATATTTAAAAAAAATATAATAGGTAGTAACGTTGAACGTCCTTGATACAAAACTTAATCTAAGGCAAATATGAATGATGGCCATATGATGTCTGACGTGTCTCAAAAGTAAGGAAAAACCCTAAAAAAAAACGAAAAACCCAAAAAACCTCGCCCAGGAAATTTGTCCCAATTGGGGTTTGAATCCGGGCCTGCTGCTACCTTCAGACCACTGCAGCAGACTTGTGTATATGTCTCATTGGTGTTATTATTTACACTATTGTTCTGGATCTTCTATCTTATTGTCATTTCTATCATCCCTTCCATTGTTGAGTTCTTCATAATATTCCGACCATCTATTCAATATTTTAGTGTCCTCCAAATAGTTATTTTGTTCTAATACTACAGATTTCAGGTTGAAGTCCAGTTCTAATTTTCTCCATTGCTTTGTAGAATTTTCTTATCTCACTTTGTTAGTTTAACATTTCAATTTCTTAGTTCTTTCATGTAAATTTATTTTTTCTTTTAATTAAATTTACAGTGGGAGGAAATACTATGAGGTATTTATATTAATAAATGAGTTGGAGAAAATGTTTTAAACATCTCCACCTCACAAAGTTGCATGTCTTCACGATACCGGTTTCAAAAGTTTAGTATTACTTTCCATCTTCAGTCAAATTCCAACTGTTGAAATTTTGTCATTATGTTCTGAACTGCCATCTGGTGCAGATTTTATGAACTTGGAGATTAAATTATTCTTGTTGGGGATATTGAAATTCATTTCAATGAATAATTAAATCTCAAAGTTCATAAAATATACACCAGATGGCAGCTCAGAAGATGTTGACAATGAAATTTCAATACTTGGAATTTGACTGAAGATGGGAGTAATACTATACTTTTGAAACCGGTATTGTGAAGACATGCAACTTTGTGAGGTGAGATGTTTCAAAACATTTTCTCCAACTCGTTTATTAATTATTTGTTCTTGTTGTTGCAGCATCTTATTAGCTTTTTTATTTCTGTCAATGTTTTTCTTCCAATGGTGCTACAGCCCATAGTAGGTCCAGGCTTTCTTGATGCGAGACTTCCAGTCTTCTCTATATGAGACCATCCATTCAAAGGCATCGTATTACATTCCTTATTGAATGTTTTTTTTTACAAGAGAGGAGCTGCCAAAACACTGTACCTGGAGGACCAGGTAATTTGTAATGAGGGATTTCTTCCCCCAACCTTTGATGAGCCAACTTCATCCTACAAGGCAGCAGGTCTGCTTTCTCTTCTCGCCATTGGGAAATATTGTTTCCCTCACCAGTCATGGAAACTGTCAGTCTCTCTTCTGGATTATTTTCTTAATCTGATGACTCACGTGTCCAACTTGGGAGAAGCTATCAGTAGCTAAAGCTACCACTGGCATAGCACAAAGGGTCATTGTGATGCGCAAGGATCCCACCGACAAGGTCATGCATCCCATTTGGGGCCATATATATCTGTCGGTATGCCTTTGGTTTCTCTCTGGATCATAATTCCTCGTGCTTTTTCTTCTATAGCTATTTTACTGACAAACCATTCATAATTTCTTATTAATGTCTTCTGCATAAACAGCGAGCTACATGATATTTATAGGACTAGCCTTGTAGACGGTGATGGACAGGAAAGATGGCTATGAATGGGAAATTGAAAATGTGTAGGAAAGTGTCTAGTAGGCAGGCCAAGAATGAGGTTGGAAGAAAACATTAAAGAAGTGACAATACAGGGAGATATGGGCATGAAGATCAGGTTGATAGCACAAAGCGCTAAATTAGTTCAATTTTTTAATTATTCTTGAAGATTTTAATTATTAAAACGAGGTATATTGTAGCCTATGTGTATGTTTATCA
>JASPKZ010003134.1:0-40240 GCA_030220185.1 Diploptera punctata | reverse complement strand
TCTTGAGCAGAACAATTTGTATGTATAGTACAAAAGTGAATAGCAGAGGAAATAGTGCATCTTCTTACTTTAACCCATTGTAAATTTCAAAAGTCTTTAAAAGCTGTTTCACTACCAGACCCTACTCTTTGTGTCATTTAGACTCATTTGAATTAATCTGTCCACCACTGTGGTCTCGAGGTAGCGTGCTGCCTTGTCACGCAGCGGGCCTGGGCCAATCCCCAGTTAGGACAGTTTTTCTGGGTGAGGTTTTTATCAGGGTTTTTCCTCACCTGTAAGACAAATGTCAGGAAAACTTTAAGGTCCAAACGGTCCCTGAAATCATATGTCCATCGCAATCATCATCATTCATATTCATCTTAGATTCAGCTTAGGATTATGGACTCTCCTGGCGCACCACTATCATCATCACCCATCATATCATCAGGGCAACGTAATCCTGCCTTCCAGACGCCCCAATCTCAGAAGTGGGTTACAAGCATGCCATGCCAGGAGAAAACACCAGGAATGTTGAAGACAACCTGGGGCAGTTACAAAAAGAATTCATTTATTTTTTGCTTTTTACTAACAATAAGATTCATGTTCAATGACTTCTCATTATGTACAGTTGCATATATATTGCTCTAACTTTTTTACGAATTCTGAATTATAGGAGGACCTATATAACTATATAACTTTCCCTTTTAATTGAATAATGATGCTTTTCTGAAGTTGATGTATTATGCCATCACATTCCCATTTATTTTCTAAAATTTGTATGTATGTACATATTTATGTTGTAACTTTAATAGTGGCAAGTATTTATTAATTACTAGTACACAAGTGACAGACCTGTGAAACTTCTACAATCCTTCAGTATAGTACCCAGCAATGTCTGCAACTCATTGCCAGTGATGTGGAAGTTGTAGTATTCCTGTAGCAGCTCCTGTTCTGTTGATGTTTCTGATGGACCGCCTTAATGCTAGCAAAATCTCGGGAACAGTCTGGAATCGAATGTCACAAATTAGGTCCTTAATCTAAGGGATCAAATAATAATCACAGGGGCTTAAGTCTGGTGAATGTGTTGGATGGAAAAGCACTTCCCACCAACAGCGATGGCACAGATCAGCTACAGGGTGTGCTGTATGCACCTGAGCATTATCCTGTAAAATGCCATCTTCCCACATGCTTCCATAAGACCTTAATAACATTGTCGTGCTATACGGCCATGGGTACATTGAATTTTCGACCAAGATAGTTGTTCCTGCTTTGTAAATATGGCAAAACACAACAGCTTAGAGCGGCAACTCAGAGAAACTAACTTCCTCTTTCCAAAGCACATGCGCCTTGAGACGTACGGACAAGTCCATTTGCTGTAAGGTAGGTCAGACAATATTGACATGTGACAGAAATTACAACAATTAACTCCATCTGGTTTCGCTTCTACAGCAGTGTTGCCACTATTTTTGTTACAGCCCAAGTAAATTTGTGTGTGTTTTAACGCCACCCACTGCACTCTTCATTCTTTGCTGGGCAGATAGTTGGTCTATTTTCAATTTATGCATCACTTTGGCAGACCACTTTATGTAGAAAATGTATTCTTGTATTGTGTACAAAGAGGAGAGTATACATGAGTGTATTATCTTTTGTTTTTGTCACAGAAGTTTTAGTTGTAGATGATCATGTTGTCAACAATTAAAAAACAGTTTAACACACAGATTGATGAATGTACCTCTGAACAGAGAAAAATATGAAAAAGAAAAAGATTACATAATTAAAAAAACAATAGAAAATGGTTATGAAGAAAACATAGTACACAAGAAAATAAATAAGTTTAAAAGGCAAGAATTAATCAATGAAAGCACACTTAAAAAACAAAGAGAAGAGAACATAAAATTAAAAAAATTCACTTACCTTCCATTAAAACACCACAAGTTCCAGAAAATTAAAAAAAAAATTGACATAAGATTGGTTCCAAAGAATGAATACAGTCTAAATAAGATAATTAAAACCAACAAAAATGAAAAAAATTGAAGAAGAAAAAAATCAGGAATATATCAGATCAAATGTGAGGTTTGTGACAAAATCTATATAGGAAAAACAAAAAGAAATTTAAAAAAAGAATATTCAAAGAACATATTAGAAATGTCAAAAAGGGCGAAGTGGACAAGTCAGCATAGCAGTCCATGCTTGGTCTGAAAACATTTAATTGATACAAAAGCTAGCCTAATCAAACACATAGATAAACAGAAAGAACTCATGGTTTGGGAAAATATCCACATCCAAAAAAACAAGAAAGAAAAACTCATTAATTTTTGAAACTCCTGCAAATTTTGATTTGATCCAGAGGTTCATTGGTCCACTGATAGAAGGAAGTAGAAAACTGCCAAGAAATGACATAACACTGGTCGACGAGAGGCTACTGATGATGGAGATATAGCTCTGAAACTGCAGTCTAAAAGAATTAAGGATATGAGGTGAGGTAATAAAAATATTAATTTAATTCTTAAATTAAACCTCATAGTGTTTTGTCCCTATGAAAGTTAAATAAAATATTGTCAACAGTCCATTTTCTTTAATTAATATATAAACTTCATTTCTTTCAGTTTGTGTAAAGAAAGATGGAAAACTTAATTTCTGAAGTCTCTAAAATGCAGTGGACTATCATCTGCTTACTAGTTTGCCTCATTTACTACTACTCAACAGCTACCTACAACTACTGGAAGAATAAAGGAATTCCATATTTGAAACCTTTGCCACTGTTTGGAAATTCCATGAAAACAATAACTTTGGTACAGCCTTTGGAAGAAGGATTGAAGGAGTTATATTTTCGTTTAAATCCACACCCTTTTGGTGGTTACTATGATCTTCGAACACCATTACTTCTTGTACGAGATCCTGAACTTTTGAAGCATATAATGGTTAAAGACTACAATTATTTTCAGGTACTTCACAAAATAGTTAAATAGGTTACAATGATGGGTATTTGACAAAATTTTTATATTGGTAGTAAGCAATAGTGGAGAGGGAGTTAAAAATCATTAGTTGAAATTTTTGCCATGAATGCATGATTGTTTTTGCTAAAAATTGTAAATTGTTCCATTATAATCAGCAAAAATGAACCGTACATTCGACTTGCTGAGGAATTCATTTAGTTTACACAGTTTTGGATATTTAATTCAGATATTTATAATTTATAATTTTTCAAGTGTATATATATATATATATATATATATATATATATATAAAAACTCGTGGCGCGACAGGCCTAGATGGCCCTTAGCCTACCAGCTGGCTGCTGGCCTAATATCCACATGTGGCAATCACAGAGGTAGATGATCATCAGCCAGTGTTGGGGTGACATGTGGTCAGCATATCGAGTCCCCTAGCCGTTATAGCTGGTTTTCTCAACCTGGAGCCGCTACTTATTTTAGCTACCCAAATGCCTCACGATGCTGGGTGGGCACCGGTCCCATACTGGCCGAAATACCATGAGAGAATTTATTCCCCCATGGAGACTCGAACCAGCGCAAGTCCCATAGCTCTGCACCAAGGCTTCCTGCCTTAACCACTCGGCTACGGCGCGGGACATATATATATATATCTTTATTTATCTTTTTTACTAATAATTTCTTGCCTGATGCAATCCTTAAGAATTTAATTTCAAGACCATATGTTTTGCTTGTGATTTTTTAATTATCCAAGCCTCTTTTCTTATAATAGAAATGGGATTGTCATAATTAACATTATCATCATTCAGTAAATTTAATTAAGTCATTGACATCTTTCAAGAATAACTGCGTATTTGTGTGTAATATGGTTGAATCCTGTTGCTTTAATATAATTATCAGTGTGTGTTTCCTTCTTCTTCTTGTATCTTGTAAGCCCATGTTTCCCTTAACAGAGATTTAGGCGCTCTCCCCCTACAGGGAAAAATTTGAACCATACTAATTTAGTTACATTTGTTTTTGTGTAGATGTCATTTTGAGTGGTCTGTGGTCAGCGTTCCACCTCATACTGACATCTAGGAAACCAAGGTAGTACTAGGATGGGAAAATTTGGTAAATTTTGCTTAGAGGCCATTCATTTAGGCTTAAGGATCTTTTACGAGCCTGAAAATCTTCAGACCCGGGACCCATGGCTTAAAGTCTCTCCCAGAGGACTTGCTCCTTGGATTTTTCCATCCTAAAAATCCATCGACCCCGGCCAGGTTTTGAACCCGCGACCCTTGGGACCAGAGGCAAGGAGCATAACCACTAGTCCACCGTGGCCGATTCCTATGTATTCCAAATTCTATTTTCCTTTTTTTCCTTTGTTTCTGATCAATTTGAGGTCCAAAAATGGTAATTATCTGTTGTGATTATGTAATATTGGGAGATTATATACATCATTTTGTAGGCCGTGGTGGACTAATGGTTAGCTTGCTCGTCTTTGGTCCTGAGAATTGTGCATTCAAACCAGGTTGGGGTCAATGGAAAAATACAAGGAGCAAGTCCTCCAGGAGGAATTTTAAACCATGGATCCCCAGAGTCTGAATATTTTCAGGTTCATAAACGATCCTTGAGCTTGAATAAAGAGGCCTCTAAGCAAAATTTACTTACCTCATCATCATAGTAATATCTTAGTTGTCTACTAGATGTCTTATTGAGTCAGTATGTTGATCGCATACTATTAATGACATCTGTAGGCATAAAATCTTAACTGAATGAACATGGTCTAGTAACTCCTAACAAAAGGAGAGGCTAAAGGCTCAACATTGAGCTGTTATGACATAGTGTCATTATAGTGGAGTTGGTAAAACTGAAAGAGCTAAATCAGGAATATCCATCTTAATAGAGAAAACAATGTTCAGGATTAGTAAAATTATAATTAAATAAAAAAATGTGTTAAGCAATATCAAAAACATGGTATTGTAAAGATTTGTGTTAATAACAGATTATAATTTGTTTTAGGAACGTGGTTTAGAATTCAATGATGAATTGGAACCTCTTACTGGCAATCTCATGACTGTAGGTGGTGAACGTTGGAGGCATCTGCGCACTAAACTTTCTCCTGCATTTACTTCAACAAAATTGAAACATATGTTTGAACTAACTACACAAGTTACTGAAAATTTGAAATTATTTTTAAATGATAGAATCAGAGAAGACGGTCACATTCAAGAATGCAGGAGCTTGATGGCTAAATTCACTACAGATGTTATTGGAAGTTGTTTCTTTGGTTATTGATTGCAACACTTTGAAAAATGAGAATTCTGAATTTTTAGAGATAGGATATAAATTTTTTTTGCCATCATATGAATATGCAATCAGAAGGATCATTAGATTTTTCATTCCAAACGTTGCTGACTTCTTTAAATTGAATGACATTCCTCCAGAAGTAACTAAATTCTTCTTAGAATTAACAGAGAAAACTTTGGAATATCGAGAGAAGAATAACATCATTCGGAAGGATTTAATGGAACTCTTGAAACAATTGAAAAATAAAGGTTCTATTATAACAGAATTGGATGAAATTGATGAACTGGAAAGTAGCTCTGTTATTAATGAACACAAAAAAGGACAAAACTAAGCAAACAACTAATATAGGTACATTGAATACATGTATATTTTTACACTGTTAAATTTATATGAGTGATCTATTGAGATTCTCTATTGCACTGAACAGCAAGCAGGACTGGCATCAGTGCTTGTCATTCCTGGTGAACAGGGTCCAATGCAGGATAATGATAAACATTCTTCCTTTATACCAATTTCAAGCTAACTTTCAGTTGTACTGTAAACAAACTTTTATAAGGTATTATTTTGCTGACACTGTTTATTGGGGAAATCTTGGTTCTACTTTTACCTGCTATATGAATGAATTGTGTACAGAACTGTCATCGATTGAAACATTGTACGTAACCAACATTATATTTTAGGGAAAATAAGGTGGAATATAAGTTAAGATGATATCAATAATTAGGAACTTCCATTTTTACACGCTTTATATTAGCTTGACCTGTATCTATCTATGTAACGGAATCTTTCAACGCAATTTTCACCCACTTAAAATCATTGGATCGACTTGAAACTTTGTATACTTGTAAAGGACCAATGACAATACAATAATTTCATAATTTTTTCCTAAAATCATGGCCAGAATCGTCAGAAAATAAAAAAAAGTGTCTGTAATTATGTAATGGAATCTTTCAACACAATTTTCACCCACTTAAAATCATTGGATCGACTTGAAACTTTGTATACTTGTAAAGGACCAATGACAATACAATAATTTCATAATTGTTTTCTAAAATCATGGCCAGAATTATCAGAAAAAAAAAAGTGTCTGTGTAATTATGTAATGGAATATTTCAACACGATTTTCATCCACTTAAAATCATTGGATCGACTTGAAACTTTGAATACTTGTAAAGGACCAATGACAATATGATAATTTCATTATTTTTTCTAAAATCATGGCCAGAATCATCAGAAAATAAAAAAGTGTCTGTGGAATTATATAACGGAATCTTTCAACACAATTTTCACCCACTTAAAATCATTGGATGACTTGAAACTTTGTATACTTGTAAAGGACCAATGACAATACAATAATTTCATAATTTTTTTTCCAAAGTCCTGGCCAGAATCATCAGAAAATCAAAAAAAGTGTTTGTGTAATTATGTAACGGAAATTTTCAACATGATTTTCACCCACTTAAAATCATTGGATCGACTTGAAACTTTGTATACTTGTAAAGGACCAATGACAATACAATAATTTCGTATGTTTCTAAAATCCTGGCCAGAATCAGCAGAAAATCAAAATAATAAAACCCGGTATAATAGGTTGCGGACTTATCTACTTCTTACTCAATCGTTGTAAGAGCTCAGTTGGTAGAGTGGTGGACTGTAGTGGTATATAATTTCAGTAATCCATAGGTCGCTGGTTCAAATCTGGCCTGGAGGATTTTTTTAGTAGAGTATTACTTTTAGCTCATACTGCAATAGTATCAAATTTAAAGATATTTACATTTTTATCTTGTTCTGTAAAATATTAAAAATAAAAAATAATAATAGTTTAAGAAACTAAAACAACACGCTTTATTAGAAAACCGAACTAAAAATGAATAAATAATTTTAATTTCCAACATGCTTGGGATAAAATTAAAGTGGTCAACAAAAAAATCATCTCCCCACACATCTAGAATAAAACTAGAGTTATCTACAAAAAAAAAATTTTACCATCAAAAGCGTGGATTGCTCTATATCAATTAATATATTTGATAATAAACAGTTATTGATAAAAGTAAAGTCTCTAAGAAGAAAATGTAAAAACTATAAAAAGCACCCCACATTTTTGATGGTAAAATTATTTTTTTTGTAGATAACTCTAGTTTTATTCTAGATGTGTTGGAGATGATTTTTTTGTTGACCACTTTAATTTTATCCCAAGCATGTTGGAAATTAAAATTATTGATTCATTTTTTAGTTCGATTTTCTAATAAAGCGTGTTGTTTTAGTTTTTTAAACTATTATTTATTTAAAGTTAAAATTGGGAAACACATTATGAGGTTCTTAATTTATTATTTATTTGTTTATTTATGACATAAGTTATATATGGGTCTACCTAATCAGACATTTACGCTTTTTCCATAATGTTGATACATATCCCTTATTTGCAATTGAGGACATCACCCTAACAAAGGCATATGATTGAATATGATCTGAAAAATAAATGAGATTTAAAATTTAGTACAGTACTTTGGTCCAAACTTATTCGATTGAAGGAAAATGGGAGTAACTACCTTGATATGCATTACTCTAGCCTACATCATTAATACAGAAAGAAATTTTAACAACTTAATGTATTAAAATAATAATCATTTTCTTTCATTTCAGGATACACCCATATTAGGGTGAAGATACAATTTATTATTTTGCAAAATTTTACATAGAAATAATGATTGGAATGAGGAACATTATCAAAAGTTTTGAAAGCATCCCATTTAGAACACAAAATATTAACACCTTTTTCTAATTATAAAACTCAAAAAGTTAGCTCTCAAATGTTTTGAAATAAATATCATATGCTATAAAAATCACTGATAATCTAAAGTTTGAGAATGTTAACAAAATAAATGTAACTAAATAAAAAATTGTGGTTAACATATAGCACTTGTCCGTCACTTCACCTTCAGTTTCTTCAGCTGGAGGTCCTAGTTTTGCCTCTTCTATTAAATTTTCATTCCAGTTCCACGAATCTTCATTCAAGAAGGGAAATAAATCCCTAATATAATTTTCCTTAGTCTGTTTAAGCTGAACGGCTTTATTTTTGAGGGCATGACAAGATGAGTTCATTTGCTATATACTCTCTTTCCAAAATATGGATTCATTGAATGTATTAGAAGGAAACACTCTTCCTGAAGGCTCACAAAGTATTTGGCTGTATTACTGAATCTAAAAAGGAGACTGCTTACTTGTTGGTTTGTTCATGGGGTATGGATTCAGTGTTCCTGTCCATTCTTTCAAAATGGAACTGTCCCATAGAACTGAATATGGTTTCATTTCTTTTTGACAAGATGAAATAACTTCATGATATTCTTTATCAGTTTCCACTGTCAAAATTGTTTGCATCTTAATGCTGTATAAGCCAAAACTTTGGTCAAATTGTGAGTAGTGTGGCCTCTAATTGGAAATATATGCAATGTTTTGACATTGTGCACTTTGGAAAACAAAAAAAAAATGAATGTAATAAATTTAACATTTTATTCTGGCCCTCAGGATCATCTGAAAAGGCATATTTTTTAAGTATGAGTTTAGTGTCTAATTTCTTCATTTGTTGCCTTCCATAGTTTCAGAATTAACATGGAATTGCAGCAACTCACCTACACGTGCACGAAGCACAAACTACTGTATGAACATCTGATCACGTGCAATGTGGTACACTTGTACTCTTTCTACAGTTGTGCTATCTAGGCAGCTCGGATATACACAACATTTTAATATATGTTAGAACAAGAACAGTACTTCAAGGATATGCAATCGCCTTAAATATGGCATATACTGCCTCAAGTTGTTGTTAGGGTGACATCCTCAATTTCATTATAAGCAGAATTTATTCTGCATGCTTATTCACTTATAAATTCTGCTGTTATTTTCATCACATCTTCAATGACTAATGTAGAATATTTTTCACTAAAATGTTTGAAAACATTCAAAATAATTTGTTTCTCTCTGCTTTTCAAATGTTGTAAGAAAATCTACAGAAAGCAGCCATTATGAAACAAAAGAAACACCAACATATTCTGTATTGAGCGTGCATTAGAATATAACAATGCTTATTTGATCTATTAAAATTGTAATTATAGATTTTAAGATTCTCCCATATAACTTATATAGACATGTGCTAGATAATATATAATTTTATTATATTTAAATTAATATTGGGAAGTAAACATTATGAGGTTATATCATTAATAGTGAGTGGAAAACATATTTTTAATGACTCACCTCATATAATTTCAAATTTCTTTGATACCGGCGATTTCAGACAATATCTTGTCCCTCTTTAGTCATGGCTTCCACTGATGAAATTCTCTGGTTGTTGATTTCTCTAAGGACATCACCTCTTGTGCTGTCATCTTTGGTTGGGATTATAAACTTTGTAATTAAATTTTTATCCACTGGAATATCAAGTTAAATTTTATCCATCGGAATATCGAAGTTCGATATTCCGGTGGATAAAAATTTAATTACAGAGTTTATAATCCCAACCAAAGATGGCAGCACAAGAGTGATGTCCTTAGAGAAATCAACAACCAGAGAATTTCATCAGTGGAAGCCATGACTGAAGAGGGACAAGATATTGTCTGAAACCGCTGGTATCAAAGAAATTTGAAATTATATGAGGTGAGTCGTTAAAAATATGTTCTCCACTCACTATTATAATTTTATTGTTTTTATTTCCTTCATTTCGAGTGTTAGAGAGGGAAATACATTTTCTTACATGCTTAAAGATAAAACCATTATTCCACTAATGAAAATGCAGTTATACATCTGGTATGTTTACATTACAACTGGAACTTAGCTTGGAAGAGGTATAGTAATATTTTTGAAACTGATTGGTGTTTTAATTTCTTTCACTAGAGTTGACTATCAAAATTACAGTATTCATATTGTCACAGATGACCAGGGTTTTTCCTTTAAATTATTTTGTGTGTAAATGAATGAGTTTGAGTAAAAATCTCACAAAACACTTTATTTCCTTCTACAAATTATCAGTAAACTTTTAATCACAATTTTCACTCACAATTAATCTTCTTTCAATGTTTATCATATGGGACCAGTGCCCACCCAGCATCGTGAGGCAATTGGGTAGCTACAATAAGTAGTGGCTCCAGGTTGAGGAACCAGCTATAACGGCTGGGGGACTCGACATGCTAACCACATGTCACCCCTACACTGGCTGTTGATCATCTACCTCTGTGATTGACACATGTGGATGTGAAGGGCCAGCAGCCGGCCGGTTTAAAATGGCAACTGCTGAAAAGTGGAAAGACCCTCAATCGGAAAATCAATGTTTATCTCAGTTACAAATTATTTCACTGTTACTGATGAATCCGTTCACCACAATTTCTTGTACACTTAACTTCTCTCTGTCCAACACAAGACTGACTGGTGTCCGTCCTCACCTCAAATATACAGACAGTGAGGAAGTCTCCAGATATGAGGTCAGGACACTCTCAAATAAGGAAGCCTCTAGACACGATCTCTCTCGAATGGGGAGGGAGATGCTGGCAGAGAAGTCCAGAACCACAGCCCAAACACCTTGGCCGGCTTGCGTTGGTCCCCTGACTCGTGATCGGCAACCTGCAAATCCACTCTGACCAATGCGAGGCCAACACTCTTGCCCTGCCTGTGTAATTTAAACGTCACCATATGATGCATATTGTTATATGACCATGTAAGTGAAAGCCATGCTTCATTCTGTGAAAATAATAAATGTCGGATCCACAATGCCATTGGCAATACTTTGTAAATCCCTAACTAACTAACTCACTGGCACTATCGAACCCGTAGGTTCATGGCCGCGCGGATATAAGCTCTCCATACATCCCTATCCTGAGCCAATGTTGTCCAATCATCCCCTGTATAATCTACTTCCTTCAAATCATAGTTAATGTTATTCTCCCACCTCATTCTTGGTCTACCAACTGGGCATTTACCCTCTGGTTTTCCTACAAGAAGCTTCCATGCACGTCTGTCATTCCCCATTCATGCCCTTTGGCATGGGTTCCCTGAAGTAGTCCCCGCCCGGAGAACCGAATGGTGGACTATTTGACCTCTGGAAAATTTTACCCCAGTTGAACCCATGTCCGCATTTCTTGACGGTTGTATTTTTACGGTGAAAGATGTCACTCTTTCGACCAAGGTACTTTTTTCATCTGGCTTATCACCTTCGATCAGTCTGGCATGGGTAATCCTATCGGCAGCAATGCTACCGCTGGCATAGCTCTCGGGATCATTTAAGCACACAAGCCACTCCACCACGACAAGGTAAAGATATCATGGAGGAACTCTGTAAATCCCAGTTACAAAAATTCACAGGGCTCACATTATTTGTACTATTTCACTCTATAGTGCTTAAATTTTTAAAAAAAGCTTTAAATGCTGTTATTTTTAAACACATATTTGTTGTGAGAGGCAGTAGAGAAATTTTTGTCGAGAATGTTCTAATATTTGTTCTATCTTATCGAGTTTTTTACAGTAAGTAGACTTGGGTTTCTCTTTCCATTGCAAAGTTTTATATAAATTTATACACTCATATTGAACGACAAATTCATTATTGAAGAGAAAAATTTTCACTCAAACTGGGATTTGAACCCAAGGTCTCTAGTTCTATAAACTTCTTCTTCTTCTTAAACTTAATTTGTAGGATTTTCATCTGTTTATTTCCAAAATCGCTCCTTGGAGGAAGACGTACTGGATGTGCATTCACTGTCTATCCATCTCTTGGCTGGTCTTCCTCTTGTTCTTCTCCCGTCCATTGGTCTATCTTCTTTAGCTCTTTTTCAAGCCGGTTTTCTTCCATTCTTTCTATATGACCCTTCCAATATTTTTGTCTATCTATAATAAATTTAGTTATGTCTTGAATATGGCATTTGTCCCTAATTTCTGTGTTGTGTATTTTATCAAATAATGTTTTCCCCTGAATAGTTCTTAGGATTTTCATTTTGCATGTGCTTATTATTTGTTTAGTTTTTGTTGTATCAGCCCTAGTTTCTGCTCCATATACGATAACTGGTCGAACTGTAAAGATCTTTGTAAATTCTATAAACTATGGTTACTTAATGCACTAGAATGAAAAAAATAATTCTCGTACCATTTTTCTCTTCAAATAAAAAATTATCATTCAGTGAGAAGTGATAAATTTAATATGTATTCTCTTACCATTTTAAAAATACAATAGGAAGTAACATTAAACGGTTTATTTAATAATAAAGATATTTGGTCTATGTATTCTTACCTCTTATGATTGTTTTTGTTGAACATATGTTTCAAGGTTTGAGAGCCCCATCTCAAGCCTTGAAACATATATTCAACAAAAACAAGCATAAGAGGTAAGAATACACAGACCAAACATCTTTATTATTCTCTTACCATGTTTATTTAGAACCATGTTTCTTTAACCTTTTTTATGAGGTTTAATAGTCATTCTATGTATATACAAGGGCACCAGGGAATTGCCTCACAAAAGTTATTATACTGATCCACAATTCCCAGGGAGAGATATTTAATACACAAGTTCTTTGGACTCAAAAAGAGGAAGCAGGAGTCGACATCCAGGGCCTACAACTTATAGATCATCAGTGTATACAAGCTGATGATGGAGCAAAGATGCATTGAAACATGTCCTATAAGAAACTACAATTATGTTTGAAGATGAAACGAAGGCTCAACTTATTTATTAAGTGGAACCTCATAATGTTACTTCCTATCATATTTACATAAGTATCACAGAAGTTAATTTTGTTTTAAATTTTATGTTACAGTATTTGATAATAAGGTGTTATCAGCACAAGCATTTTCATTCTTCATAGGTGGATTTGAAACAACTGCTGCTACACTTACTTTTTGCTTACACGAACTGGCAATAAATCCTGAAATTCAAGAAAAAACTAAGAACAGAGATTCTTTCAATGCTAGAGCAATGCAATAACAAATTGATATATGAAAATATAAACAAATTATCATATTTAGAAAAAGTAATCTCAGGTAAGCAATTTTCTTTTAATTCAAACTTTTAAGCCAAGATTACCGTATTTTATGTACTATAAGACACAATGGACTGTAAGACACACCGTGATTTTTAAGAAATTAAAAAAAAAAATTATTATTAAAGTGAAAAGCCAGACTAAAAAAAAAATTCTTAGTTTACAAAACCGTTCTGATCTTTAAAATCCCTGAAAATCGTCAACTGAACTTTCTTCTTCTTCGTCATCGCTGTCCTCTTCATATATAAGATGGTGTTCATGGTGCACTTTTTGACAGATTTAACAATAATGTCTTCTCTCACTCTAGACCAAAACTTTTTCATCCACTGACACACTTGTTTGATTGTATGTCATTTTAAAGCTCCCTTTGGCGTGAATTCATGTTAGGTTTCATCCATCATCCATTTGTTCAAGTTCACTGGCATTGTAGACTCCAATGACGTATCATTGGCTAGACAGTGTTCTGGGTTTGTGATGACGGGGTGGAAGGGAGACAGTGTTAACAAGCTTGTGAATCCCCGCAACTCATGTTGCATCGGTGCACTGCTGTTGCCAGTTGAATCCTAAGTTGCCAGATAGAGATAATTCCCGTGGCATCAAATATATGGCCATTTTTAAGACTGGTGGGAATTTTAAATCAAGCACTGGACATTTTTATGTTAATTTTGAGTATAAGACGCACCTGAATTTTGGAGGCAATTCTTCGAAGAAAAAAGTGCATCTTATAGTCCATAAAAAATGGTCATCTTTCCTATTATTTAAAAAATATTCATTTTAGCAGTTCCTAATAATTTTATTGTCCCGCGCCATAGCCGAGTGGTTAAGGCAGGAAGCCTTGGCGTAGAACTACGGGACTTGCGCTGGTTCGAGTCTCCATGGGGGAAGAAATTTTCTCATGGTATTTCGGCCAGTATGGGACCGGTGCCCACCCAGCATCGTGATGCATTTGGGTAGCTACAATAAATAGCGGCTCCAGGTTGAGAAAACCAGCTATAACGGCTGGGGAACTCGACATGCTGACCACATGTCACCCCTACATTGGCTGATTATCATCTACCTCTGTGATTGACACATGTGGATGTGAGGCCAGCAGCCGGCCGGTAGGCTAAGGGCCTTGTAGGCCTGTCGTGCCAGGAGTAATAATTTTATTTTTGTCCGGTACCTTCAAGTTGTCTTATGACATTTGTAATATTCTTTCCTGGCACTGCCAGAATTATTAGGAACAGGTTCAGAAAAGAATCCAAATCTAATAAGTTCATCATGATGATAAAGAGAATATTAATGTTTTGATATTATTTTTAAATGTTAATACTTTTCAATACTGAACAATATTATTTAGAAAAGAAAAATTAATGCTTGAACTGGACTTGAATCCCAGACCTCTGGTTCTACACACTAGTATGCTGTCCATTACTTCCCATTCAAGACATGATACAAACATCAACTTTTTCTTCTCATATACAATTCTAATTGTCCGAGGGCAAATAGACAGCAGTACCAATAGCCAATGGACGGCTTCTATTCAAGAAGACATATTCAAGACGTTTGTATTGTGTCTTGAATTGTGTAATGGACAGCATGCTGGTGCATGGGATCAGAGATCTGGGGTTCAAGTGCTAATATTCTTTTCTAAATAATATCGTCCAATATTTGAAAGCATTTACATGTAAATATAACATAAAAATATTAAGCTTTACTGCTTAAAAAAAGGTGCTAGTGTAAAATTCTCATTAAAAAGACTTCTTGAATAGAAGCCATCCATTGGCTAATGGTAGTGCTGTCCATCTTGCCGTCAGACAATTAAAGAAATGTATATGAGGAAATAAATGTTGACATTTGTATCATGTCTTGAATGGTGTAATGGACAGTGTACTGGTGCATAGAACCAGAGGTCTGGGGTTCAAGTCCCAGTTCATAGCATTAATTTTACTTTTCTAAATAATATTAAAGTTTTTATGTTTTATAAATGTATATATATCCATCCATCCATAGTAATTCTGCCCTAATGCAGGTCCTTCACTGCAATCATAGCATTTTCATGCTATGCTTGCAGCTTTACTAGGGAATTGTAGGTATGGTAGCTTCCCGTTGCTTTCCCACACCGGTGAAGGATGATGATGGTGATGATAAGGGTGATGATGATGGCCATATGATTTCGGGGACTGTTTGAGCCTTAAAGTTTTCCTGACATTTGTCTTACAGGTGAGGAAAAACCCCAATAAAAACCTTACCCAGAAAAACTGCCCCGACCGAGGATCAAATCCGGGTCCGCTGCATGACAAGGCAGCATGCTACCTCGAAGATCACAGCGGTGGACTATATATATATTTTATTTAAATTAACAAGTTCCAGGATTGTGTATAGTTTTATTTTAGAAAGAAAAATGAACGCTCGGACCTGGATTCGAACCCCAGTTCTCTGATTTTGCACGTCAGTATGACATCAATTACACCATCTGAACTCCGATACGAACGTCAACAATTCTTTCCACACATACAAATCTCTTTCATCAGAAGGCCGGTAGCTATTGCTACCAACAATGCCATCAGACAATTTCTATTTGAAGTATTTTTATTGAGAATTCATACATAACTTTTAAGCAGTAAAGCTTCATATTTTGATGTTACATTTTTTTTAAATTAACATGTTTCAGTCAGCGATCTAGGGTTCAAATTCTGGTCCAAGCATTAATTTTTCTTTCTAAAATAATATTAAAGTTATTGTTTGTGTTACTAGAAACACTTCGCAAGTACCCTGCAGTTGGTCACACCCTGCGTAAAGTGACGAAGCAATATGTAATACCAGGAACAAATACATGCCTAGATGTAGGAGACATCGTAATTATCTCAATGTATGGGCTTCAAAATGATCCAAAATACTATCCTGATCCAGAAATATTTGATCCTGAAAGATTCAACAAAGAGGAAATACTGAAGCGACATCCTTATACATATTTGCCATTTGGAACTGGTCCAAGAATTTGCATTGGTGAGTTGAGAATTTATATTTAATAACATTTCCACAAAGAAGTGAGGAAAACAAGAATAAAACTTTGTTTATACTTTTGTCTATAAACTTATATCCCTACATGAGGCAAGGGAGTTCCTCTGCTGGAGTTACTTAACCAAGTAATGCTTATTTCCCTATAGATGTCAGCAAGTGACAAGTGGTAAGCTCATCACCTCAAAAAGAGATACAGTAGGAAACTAAGGTATTACTTGGATGGGAAAGACTGGTTAATTTATTTTGCTCAGATACTCTAATTTAGGCTTGATGTTCTTTTACAAACCCAAAAATCGTCAGACTCGGGATCTGTGGCTTTAACTCCCTCCTGGAGGACTTGTCCCTTGGATATTTTCATCCTAAATATCCATTAGTCCTGACTGGGTTTGAATCCACAATCCTCAGGACCAGAAAAGGGGATGTAACCCCAGAGTACTTAGGCGATTTGTCTTTACTTAGTGTTACCATATTTTTGGGGCATTTTTAATGTAGGTTTTCCTCAGTAACACCCATAATTTTTTAATTTTTAATTTAAGTACACTACTCAAAACAATTAGAGGAACACTTGTAATAAATTGAATAAGTAATTGTTTTTTAAAGCTGTGATGCTGAAAGTTGGACAATATGTAAATTGAATTATTAATTTTTTTATTGGATACAAATTTTAAAGATCCATGGCCTAAATACAGAGAAATTACCTCAAATAACAAATATAGAGAAATTTTTTATTTTGGAAGGTACTGGCCACTTCTAATTGGTAAGCTCCCTGATGTTGCTATAGTGACGAATGTTGATTATTGCCTTGTTTATTGAAGTCTCTGACAAAATGAGGCATTTAAATGAGTTTGAAGTGTATCATGCTCTACATCTTTTACAACAAGGTCAATCTCTGCGACTAGTGGCTAGAGAGCTTGGGGTTTCTCCTTCTGTGGTGTCCAGGTTACGCAACAGGCACAGAGAGACAGGTCAGTATTGTAGAAGACGTGGCCAGGGCCGTAAATTTAAAACAAGCCCCCAGGATGACAGATACGTTGTTCTTTCTGCTCTTCGACAGCGTACAAAAACTGCAAAAGACCTGTAGAATGACCTTCATATGGCTTCCGGAATCCGGGTTTCAGACCAAACCATAAGGAACAGATTAAGGAAAGAGAATATTCGTCCAAAAAGGCCCGTTAAAAAACCACGCTTAACAAATGGGCATAAGGCAGCAAGACGTACGTATGCTGAAAATCATGGTGATTGGAACCTGTACCAGTGGGAGTCTGTGCTCTTTTCGGACGAATCCAGGTATCGTCTTACACGTTGTGATGGTCGATTAAGGGTGTGGGGACGGTCAGGAGAAAGAAAGATTTTCTGCAGTGGCTGTACAGGAAATTGATTGATTCGGAGGAGGTTCCATAATGGTGTGGGCCGGAGTTATGTACAACAATCATACAGACTTTGTACTTGTTCCCCAGCGACTGAATGCTGTCCGGTATATCGAGCACGTTCTGGAAGAGCATGTAGTACCTGCTGCCATTGGAGTAGGCCCTGGATTTCTGTTTATGCAGGATAATGCCAGGGCACATTCTGCAGCTGTCACCAGGGATTTCCTGAGGAGGAATGAAATTGAGGTAATGGAGTGGCCAGCGGTCAGCCCAGACCTCAACCCTATCGAACACTTGTGGGATCTTCTAGACAGGAAGGTCAAGAACCGACATCAAGCTCCACAAACTCTGCAGCAACTTGGAGATGCTCTGAAGGAGGAATGGGAGAATATCTCGCAAGAGCAAATCCAGAATCTTATTGGGAGCATGCCACGAAGGTGCTAAAGTGTTATCGAATGTCGTGGAGGCCATACATGATACTAACTCTATATAACGAGTGTTAACTTTGAAAAATAAGCACAAGATTCAATTGCTTACATAGCAGAATTATTTGAAAAGTTAATTGTCAGCGTTATTCATTTGTTTTTACTGGCATGAGCAATAAATAAATAACCACAAACAATGTACTTTATTAATTTCATGTTTGTACCTTTATCCAATGAAAAAATATTTGCATATTTCATAGTGTTCCTCTAATTGTTTTTGAGCAGTGTATATATCCACTGCTGTGGTCTCATCATGCAGCAGTCTGAGTTTGATCCTCGATTGGGACAAGTTTCCTGGGTGAAGTTATTTTTTTTAGGATTTTTCCTACCTGTAAGACAAATGTCAGGAAACTTTAAGCCCAAACAGTCCCTGAACACCATCTGGCCATCACAATCATACTCACCTCATTTAGATTAAGTTTAGGACGTCCACTGCTGTGATCTCAAAGTAGCATGCTGCCTTGTCACTCAGTGGGCCAGGTTTCAATCCCCGGTCAAGACAAGTTTCCTAGGTGAGGTTTTTTTGGGGGTTTTTCGTCACCTGTAAGACAAATATCAGGCAACTTTAAGGCCCAAACGGTCCCTGAATACCATCTGGCCATCATTATCATCAATATCCTATTCCCCTAATTAGCTTAAGTTTAGTTTAAGGCCTCTCCTGGCGCATCATTACCATCATCACTAACTCTTATATCATCGGGACAGCATAACCCTGCCTTCCAGGCACCCGAACCTTAAAAGTATGTTACAAGTATGCCTGCCATGCCAGGACAGAACACTAGAAATGTCGAAATGACAACCTGGGGCATTTGGAAAAAAAAAAGAAAAAGGTTAAGTTTATTATTATTATTATTATTATTATTATTATTATTATTATTATTATTATTATTATTATTATTATTATCAAGTTTATTATTATTGTTATTATTATAGTTTATCATTATTATTATTACTATTATTATTATCCTCATCATCATTATCATTACCTACCATATATCATTGGGGCAGCATAACACCCCACCTTCCAGGTGCCCTAACCTCAAAAGTTGGTTATATGTGTGCCAATGCCAAGAGAGAATACCAGAAATGTCGAATGACAACGTGGTGGCATTGATAAAAACTTTAAGTAACTTTTCATTTTTATGTTGTTTGATACAGCATATATTGTTAATGTGAGATATGTATTTGACATAGGCAACACTTGATTCTTTATTACTTGTATCCAGCCACAGCTAATGACATGAATCAATTGCATACTTATTATTCTTGAAGAGCTGATTGGTGTTTTAGAAAACTCCATAATTATATAAAACATAGGCAGTACTGTATTTGTGGAGGCAAGCTGTAACATAATTGGTTTAAGCAATATGGTACAAGCCATAAAAGTAATCCATAAAAGAATACCCACCATGTGCTGCTACACTTGCCCGATCTTCTTGGCATCGATTAGCTGAAAGACAAAAGTGGTTTTGTAAGTTATTCTTAACACATTGGTGACGGGCCACGGAGATCTCCGTGTTTAAATGTCCAGCGCTAGAGATTTCCGTTTTTACGTTTTGTATGGTTTCCCTGTCTTTTCACTTTTGAAGGAGGTATGCAATTTTGTTTTTTCTCATTGTGAAATAAATTTTAGTTGTTTTTGTATCCCTCTCTTCTCTTTAATGAAATTTCCATATTTACAGAAAGAGTAGTTTACAGTTTCAAGACAGACGGCTGATGAAATATGGAATTATAGTGCGGGTAGTTAGGCGATTACGGGATACATACGTAACCTGTAAATATATGTTGCAGAGAGGAAAAAACAAATAGAATAAACACTATTTTGCGTTCTAGAGCCGAATTTATATCTGTGGCACCATGTCTACCAGAATCATTATTATAATAGTGTGGCTGAAAATTTGCTCGAAAGAAAGACGAGAGTTTGTGGAACAATACGGAAGAACAAGGGGCTTCAAAAATCATTTGTGGAAGCAGGAAATAAACTCAAACAGAGAGGAGAAAGTGTATTTTATAGTAAGGGAGAAGTTTTGCTTTAAACATGGAAAGACGTAAGAATGGTTAGCACATTGCATCAGGTAACACGAGAGTGGGAAGGGTAAAGTTGTAAAAATGCCATATTGAATACTTCAATTATAACAAGTATGTGAATGGCGTAGACAGGGCTGACCAGTACCTATCACAAATGCCACTCTCGTTTCACCTTAGAAAAACAGTGAAATGGAGCAAGAACGTTGTACTGTGGCTTCTGAATTGTGCACTCTTTAATGCTTTCAGGGTCTATAAATTTCAAAACCCTTACAACAAATTGTCAAACAGAATATTTTTGCTTGAAACAGGCTCTTGTTGGGCAGTCGTGAAATTAAGAACAGATGACAGGGAAGAGGAAGAAAGACATAGAGAAAAGGAAACCACTTCTAGGACACCAGGTCAAGACCCACCAGATAGGCTGTCAAGAGACACGAAGAAACATAAATTAACACCAATTGTGACTGGAAAGAAAAAAATACCCCTCCAAAACTTACTGCATTGCAGTGACACACTGAAAAGAAACTCGCTACATATGCTCCTTTTGCACTGTGCCTTTACATAAAGGAGAATGTTTTCAACCCTCAATTTCTACTGGAAGGTCTGGTGAGAACACTAATAAAGAATTACTTATGTATTATTGTAATTGACTGTAAATATATTGATGTAAAAACCACACTGTGCTAGCGCGGTTTAAAATTTAAAAGTCCACCCCACTGACAGAAATGTCCGTTCTAGCAGGGGTGGGTGAACGCACAAACAATATGTTAAAAGATAGACATATGCTGTTGCACACTTTGTAGTTTTTTGTGAGATATTCGATACTGTGTTAATTAATTTGTTGTATTTGTTATGATATAGGCAGCATAAGCCATTTAAGCACCCAAAAGTGACTTTTTTAGTGCATCGTGCCCTTTTTTCTTTAGCCCTGGCTAAAGTACACAACACACACACACACACGCAAACGCACACGCACGCGCATAGTACTCTAGCATATAAAAATTTCTTAAAGTAAATAAATCAAGCAAGAATAAAACTTTCCATAATATGTTCTATACGTTAATTGTCCCATTGAAATCGATCAAGTAGTTTTGAGTCCATAAAGGACAGACAGACAGACAGACTCACACCCGTTTTTATATATAGAAATTTGTTTTAAGTCAGATTGTCACTATTTTTTATTCTAATTTCAGGTATGAAATTTGCTCACCTCCAGTTGCGAACAGCACTTACAGTGTTGTTATCAAATTTTAAATTTGATATATGTAACAAAACACAACACCCATTGCAGTTGGATTCCAAAACACTAACATTGGCAATAAAGGATGGAGCTTGGCTCAAAGTAACAGAGCTTGATGAGAAAAAATCTAGATTATGATCACAAATGAATGGTGAGAGTAAGAAAGAAAATATTCCACATTTTAGTCATTTTAAACTGAGAAGTTTTAATGGTTTTGGTAACCGGAGAAAGACATCAGTATATTTTCAATTGCAGACTCATATCATCAACGATGTCCTGAATGCAACTATAATACTGGAGACAGCCAAGGAAACTTTGCCCTATCTCGACCTTGCGACATCTCCAGTGCAAGAGATGACGCAGATGATGTACACTATCTTCGAGCACCACAGACATGGCTCATGAACCTTCAAGAACTCAATGTTTATAATATATATATAATAAATATGAAAATCAAATAACACTAAGTTTTATTTTTATTTAATTAATTTTTAGAAATTGACTAACAATGTTGTATCCTTCTCAAAACTCGTCAGACTATTTAGGATCCCTTTTGTTTGTAGATGGCACAGTGTTTATAAACAGTAGTGATGATTGTATTTTTGCAGTTTTTGAAATTTTCAAAATTTTGACGTTTCTTAGAAAAACACCAAGACTATAGCCTTGGACAACTCAATTTTGAAATTTTGGATTTAGACCGGATTTTTTGCATTATAAATCCCAGACAAACCTACTAGATTGTATCTCTGCAGTTTTTGAAATTTCCAAAATTTTGACGTTTTTTGGAAAAACACGAAGAGCATAGCCTTGGAAAAATCAATTTTGAAATATTGGATTTACACCGGATTTTTTCCATTATAAATCCCGGACACACCTACTAGATTGTATTTTTGCAGTTCTTGAAATTTCCAAAATGTTGACGTTTTTTGGAAAAGGATAAAGACTGTAGTCTTGGAAAACTCAATTTTGAAAATTGGATTTACACCTTATTTTTTTGCATTATATATCCCGGACACACCTACTAGATTGTATTTTTGCAGTTTTTGAAATTTCCACAATTTTGACGTTCTTTGGAAAAACACCTAGACTATAGTCTTGGAAAACTCAATTTTGAAAAGTTTGGGTTAGATCGGATTTTTTGCATTATAAATCCCGGACACACGTACTGGATTGTATTTTTGCAGTTTTTGAAATTTCCAAAATTTTGACCTTTCTTGGATTGTGCTTTTGCAGTTTTACAAATTTCCAAAATTTGGACTCTTTTGCAAAAACACCAAGACCATAGCCTTGAAAAACTCAATTTTGAAATTTGGGATTTAGACCGGATTTCTTGCATTATAAATTCCGGACACACCTACTAGATTGTATTTCTGCAGTTTTTAAAATTTCCAAAATTTTGACGTTTTGGAAAAACACTAAGACTGTAGCCTTGGGAACTCAATTTTGAAATTTTGGATTTAGATCGGATTTTTTGCATTATATATCCCGGATACACCTAATAGATTGTATTTTTGCATTTTTTGAAATTTCCAAAACTTTGAAGTTTTTTGGAAAACTCAATTTTGAAATTATGGATTTAGACCGGATTTTTTGCATTATATATCGCGGATACACCTACTAGATTGTATTTTTGCAGTTTTTGAAGTTTCCAAAAATTTGACTTTTTTTTTGGGAAAACACAAAGACTATAGCTTTGGAAAATTCAATTTTGAAAGTTTGGATTTAGACTGGATTATTTGCACAGCTACTACATTGTATTTTTGCAGTTTTTCAAATTTCCAAAATTTTGAATTTTTTGGAAAAAAACACCAAGGATTGGAAAACTCAATTTTGAATTTTGAATTTGGACAGGATTTTTTGAATTATAAATCCCGGACACACCTACTAGATTCTATTTGCATGTTATGAAATTTCCAAAATTTTGACATTTTTTGGAAAAAACACCTAGACTTTAGCCTTGGAAAACTCAATTTTGGACTTAGATCGGATTTTCTGCATTATAAATCCCGGACACACCTACTAGATTGTATTTTTGGAGTTTTTGAAAATTTAAAAATTTTGACGATTTCTGGAAAAAGAAAGACTATAGTCTTGGAAAATTCAATTTTAAAATTTTGGATTTGGACCGGATTTTTTGCGTTATAAATCCCGGCCATACCTACTAGATTGTTTTTTTGCAGTTTTTGAAATTTCAAAATTTTTGACGTTTTTTGGAAAAGGAAAAAGACTATAGTCTAGGAAAACTCAATTTTGAAATTTGGATTTAGACCTTTTTTTTGCATTATAAATCTCGGACACACCTACTAGATTGTATTTTTGCTGTTTTTGAAATTTCCAAAATTTTGAAATTTTGGAAAAGGAAAAAGACTGTAGTCTTGGAAAACACAATTTTGAAATTTGGATTTAGACCTTATTTTTTGCATTGTAAATCCCGAACAGACCTACGAGATTGTGTTTTTGCAGTTTATCACATTTCCAAAATTTTGACTGTTGTGGAAACTCAATTTATGAATTTTTTATTTACACCGGATTTTTTGCATTATAAATCCCGGACACACGTACTGGATTGGTGTTTTGCAGTTTTTGAAATTTCCAACATTTTGACGTTTTTGGAGAAGAAACACCAAGACAATTGCCTTGGAAAACTCAATTTTCAAATTTTGGATTTAGACCGGATTTTTTTGTTTCATAAATCCCGGATACACCTATTAGATTGTATTTTTGCAGTTTTTGAAATTTCCAAAATTTTGACGTTTTTGGAAAAACACTTAGACTATAGGCTTGGAAAGCTCAATTTAAATTTAGACAGGAGTTTTTGCGTCATCAGTACCGGACACACCTACTAGATTGTATTTTTGCAGTTTTTGAAATTTTCAAAATGTTGACTTTTTTGGAAAAAAGGAAAAGACTATAGTCTTGTAAAACTCAATTTTCAAATTTTAGATTTAGACCGGATTTTTTGCATTAGAAATCCCGGACCCACCTACCAGGATCGTATTTTTGCAGTTTTTGAAATTTCCAAAATGTTTTACTTTTTTGGAAAAACACCTAGACTATAGTCTTGGAAACTCAATTTTGAAATTTTGGATTTAGATAGGAATTTTTGTATTATAAATCCCGGACACATCTACTAGATTGTAATCTTGTTGAAATGTCCAAACTTTTGCCTTTTTTTTGGAAAAATAAAAAGACTATTGTCCTGGAAAATTCAATTTTGAAATTTTGGATTGAGACTAGATTTTTTGCTTTATAAATCCCGGCCACACCTACTAGATTGTATTTTTGCAGTTTTTGAAATTTCCAAATTTTGACGATTTGTGGAAAAACACCAAGACTATAGGGCAGGTAACAGTATACATGTATACAGATGATATGGTGATCGCCTCAAGCAATAGGATAGAGCTGCAGAAAGTGATGGATGCACTCCAAGTATGGGCAGAAGAAAACGAACTCACTATAAATGAAGATAAGACAGAATACGTTGTATTTTGGAAAGGAGGTAGACTAGAGGCAAACACGGAAATCTAGTACAAAGGAAAACCCCTGAGGAAAGTCAACACATATAAATATCTAGGGATCACGATCCAAACAAATGTGAAACATTAACATTACACATAAAAAGGAGAATGATAGAAGCAGTGAGGGTCATAAACGATATAAAGAACATACAAGCCCTATCACTCAAAACAGTAATGAGTCTATTCGAGGCCAAGATACTACCGGCGGCAACGTACGGACTGGAAATAATGTGGGCACGGCTAACGGAGAGACAGCTGGAGAGCCTGGAAAATCTGAAAGCCAGATACCTAAAGAGAGTGATTGGGGTTATCAAAATATACCCCATCCAGGCTGACATATGTGATGGCTAGAGAAACATTCCTGCTTCAAGACCTGATGCTGAAATTTGTTACCCACAACAGAGGCAGCGGCAAAGGTACTACACAACAGAAGGAGAAAACAAGACGAGATCTGGGACGAATTCTACTCCACAGAGGCGATGGCAAACAACAACTGGATGTCGGCGAACTACGAGCTGCGACACCTGGTGACCAGGATGGCAGTACACGGTTTCCACCAGAGAATATGCACCAAGAAGACATATCACGTACCAGAAGACAATGCGTATGCGAGATATGCAAGGAAAGATGTGTCCGATACCACCATCACAGTGTGTAAAAACAGAAAGAAATCCATAAGTGAATATATACAGACAAATAAAACAAAACAATAAACAATGTGTGGACATTCTCATTATTATTATTATATAGGGCAGGGAAACTCAATTTTGAAATTTTGGTTTTAGACCGGATTTTTGGCATAATCAATCCCGGACACACCTACTAGATTGTATTTTTGCAGTTCTTGAAATTTCCAAAATTTTGACGTTTTTTTGGAAAAGGAAAAAGACTGTAGTCTTGGAAAACTCAATTTTGAAATTTGGATTTAGAACTTTTTTTGCATTATATATGCAGTTTTTGAAATTTCCACAATTTTGACGTTCTTTGGAAAAACACTTAGACTATAGTCTTGGAAAACTCAATTTTGAAATTTTGGATTTAGATCGGATTTTTTGCATTATAAATCCCAGACACACGTACTAGATTGTATTTTTTCAGTTTTTGAAATTTCCAAAATTTTGACTTTTCTTGGATTGTGCTTTTGCAGTTTTACAAGTTTCCAAAATTTATACTCTTTTGCAAAAGCACCAAGACCATAGCCTTGAAAAACTCAATTTTGAAATTGGGATTTAGACCGGATTTTTTGCATTATAAATCCAGGACAGACATACTAGATTGTGTTTTTGCAGTTTTACAATTTTCCTAAATTTTGACTCTTTTGGAAAAACACAAAGAGACCATAGCCTTGGAAAACTCAATTTTGGAATTTTGGATTTACATCGGATTTTTTGCATTATAAAACCCGGACACATCTACTAGATTGTATTTTTGCTGTTTTGAAATTTCCAAAATTTTGACGTTTTTTTGGAAAAACACCAAGAGCAAAGCCTCTGAAAAATCAATTTTGAAATTTTGGATTTACACCGGATTTTTTCCATTATAAATCCCGGACACACCTACTAGATTGTATTTTAGCAGTTCTTGAAATTTCCAAAATGTCGACGTTTCTTGGAAAAGGAAAAAGACTGTAGTATTGGAAAATTCAATTTTGAAAATTTGAATTACACCTTATTTTTGCATTATATATCCCGGACACACATACTAGATTGTATTTTTGCAGTTTTTGAAATTTCCGCAATTTTGACGTTCTTTGGAAAAACACCTAGACTATAGTCTTGGAAAACTCAATTTTGAAATTTGGATTTAGACCGGATTTTTTGCATTATAAATCCCGGCCATACCTACTAGATTGTATTTTTGCAGTTTTTGAAATTTCCAAATTTTGACGTTTTTGGAAAAACACCAAGACAATAGGGCAGGAAAACTTAATTTGAAATTTTGGTTTTAGACCGGATTTTTGCATAATCAATTCCGAACACACCTACTAGATTGTATTTTTTCAGTCCTTGAAATTACCAAAAATTTAAGGTTTTTGGAAAAGGAAAAAGTCTGTAGTCTTGGAAAACTCAATTTTGGAATTTGGATGTAGACCTTATTTTTTTGCATTATATATCCCGGACACACCTACTAGATTGTATTTTTGCAGTTCTTGAAATTTCCACAATGTTGACGTTCTTTGGAAAAACACCTAGACTATAGTCTTAGAAAACTCAATTTTGAAATTTTGGATTCAGATAGGATATTTTGCATTATAAATCCCGGACACACGTACTAGATGTATTTTTTCAGTTTTGGAAATTTCCAAAATTTTGACTTTTCTTGGATTGTGCTTTTGCAGTTTTACAAGTTTTTTCAAAGTTTAGACTCATTTGCAAAAGCACCAAGACCATAGCCTTGAAAAACTCAATTTTGAAATTTGGGATTTAGACCAAATTTTTTGCATTATAAATACCGGACACACCTACTAGATTGTATTTATGCAGTTTTTGAAATTTCCAAAATTTTGACGTTTTTTGGAAAAAAACACTAAGACTGTAGCCTTGGGAAACTCAATTTAGAAATTTTTGATTTAGACCGGATTTTTTGCCTTGTAAATCCCGGACACACTAGATTGTATTTTTGCAGTTTTTGAAATTTCCACAATTTTGACGTTCTTTGGAAAAACACCTAGACTACAGCCTTGGAAAACTCAATTTTGAAATTTTGGATTTAGATCGGATTTTTTGCATTATAAATCCCGGATACACCTACTAAATTGTATTCTTGCATTTTTTGAAATTTCCAAGATTTTGAAGTTTTAAAAAAAAACGCCAAGACTACAGGCTTGGAAAAACTCAATTTTGAAATTTAGGATTTAGACCGGATTTTTTGAATTGATATATACCCGGACACACCTACTAGATTGTATTTTTGCAGTTCTTGAAATTTCCACAATGTTGACGTTCTTTGGAAAAACACCTAGACTATAGTCTTAGAAAACTCAATTTTGAAATTTTGGATTCAGATAGGATATTTTGCATTATAAATCCCGGACACACGTACTAGATGTATTTTTTCAGTTTTGGAAATTTCCAAAATTTTGACTTTTCTTGGATTGTGCTTTTGCAGTTTTACAAGTTTTTCAAAGTTTAGACTCATTTGCAAAAGCACCAAGACCATAGCCTTGAAAAACTCAATTTTGAAATTTGGGATTTAGACCAAATTTTTTGCATTATAAATACCGGACACACCTACTAGATTGTATTCTTGCAGTTTTTGAAATTTCCAAAATTTTGACGTTTTTTGGAAAAAAACACTAAGACTGTAGCCTTGGGAAACTCAATTTAGAAATTTTTGATTTAGACCGGATTTTTTGCCTTGTAAATCCCGGACACACTAGATTGTATTTTTGCAGTTTTTGAAATTTCCACAATTTTGACGTTCTTTGGAAAAACACCTAGACTACAGCCTTGGACAACTCAATTTTGAAATTTTGGATTTAGACCGGATTTTTTGCATTATAAATCCCAGACAAACCTACTAGATTGTATCTCTGCAGTTTTTGAAATTTCCAAAATTTTGACGTTTTTTGGAAAAACACGAAGAGCATAGCCTTGGAAAAATCAATTTTGAAATATTGGATTTACACCGGATTTTTTCCATTATAAATCCCGGACACACCTACTAGATTGTATTTTTGCAGTTCTTGAAATTTCCAAAATGTTGACGTTTTTTGGAAAAGGATAAAGACTGTAGTCTTGGAAAACTCAATTTTGAAAATTGGATTTACACCTTATTTTTTTGCATTATATATCCCGGACACACCTACTAGATTGTATTTTTGCAGTTTTTGAAATTTCCACAATTTTGACGTTCTTTGGAAAAAACACCTAGACTATAGTCTTGGAAAACTCAATTTTGAAAAGTTTGGGTTTAGATCGGATTTTTTTGCATTATAAATCCCGGACACACGTACTGGATTGTATTTTTGCAGTTTTTGAAATTTCCAAAATTTTGACCTTTCTTGGATTGTGCTTTTGCAGTTTTACAAATTTCCAAAATTTGGACTCTTTTGCAAAAAACACCAAGACCATAGCCTTGAAAAACTCAATTTTGAAATTTGGGATTTAGACCGGATTTCTTGCATTATAAATTCCGGACACACCTACTAGATTGTATTTCTGCAGTTTTTAAAATTTCCAAAATTTTGACGTTTTTTGGAAAAACACTAAGACTGTAGCCTTGGGAAACTCAATTTTGAAATTTTGGATTTAGATCGGATTTTTTGCATTATATATCCCGGATACACCTAATAGATTGTATTTTTGCATTTTTTGAAATTTCCAAAACTTTGAAGTTTTTTGGAAAACTCAATTTTGAAATTATGGATTTAGACCGGATTTTTTGCATTATATATCGCGGATACACCTACTAGATTGTATTTTTGCAGTTTTTGAAGTTTCCAAAAATTTGACTTTTTTTTTGGGAAAACACAAAGACTATAGCTTTGGAAAATTCAATTTTGAAAGTTTGGATTTAGACTGGATTATTTGCACAGCTACTACATTGTATTTTTGCAGTTTTTCAAATTTCCAAAATTTTGAATTTTTTGGAAAAAAAACACCAAGGATTGGAAACTCAATTTTGAAATTTTGAATTTGGACAGGATTTTTTGAATTATAAATCCCGGACACACCTACTAGATTCTATTTTTGCATGTTATGAAATTTCCAAAATTTTGACATTTTTTGGAAAAAACACCTAGACTTTAGCCTTGGAAAACTCAATTTTGGACTTAGATCGGATTTTCTGCATTATAAATCCCGGACACACCTACTAGATTGTATTTTTGTGAGTTTTTGAAAATTTAAAAATTTTGACGATTTCTGGAAAAAGAAAGACTATAGTCTTGGAAAATTCAATTTTAAAATTTTGGATTTGGACCGGATTTTTTGCGTTATAAATCCCGGCCATACCTACTAGATTGTTTTTTTGCAGTTTTTGAAATTTCAAAATTTTTGACGTTTTTTGGAAAAGGAAAAAGACTATAGTCTAGGAAAACTCAATTTTGAAATTTGGATTTAGACCTTTTTTTTGCATTATAAATCTCGGACACACCTACTAGATTGTATTTTTGCTGTTTTTGAAATTTCCAAAATTTTGAAATTTTGGAAAAGGAAAAAGACTGTAGTCTTGGAAAACACAATTTTGAAATTTGGATTTAGACCTTATTTTTTGCATTGTAAATCCCGAACAGACCTACGAGATTGTGTTTTTGCAGTTTATCACATTTCCAAAATTTTGACTGTTGTGGAAAACTCAATTTATGAATTTTTTATTTACACCGGATTTTTTGCATTATAAATCCCGGACACACGTACTGGATTGGTGTTTTGCAGTTTTTGAAATTTCCAACATTTTGACGTTTTTGGAGAAACACCAAGACAATTGCCTTGGAAAACTCAATTTTCAAATTTTGGATTTAGACCGGATTTTTTTGTTTCATAAATCCCGGATACACCTATTAGATTGTATTTTTGCAGTTTTTGAAATTTCCAAAATTTTGACGTTTTTGGAAAAACACTTAGACTATAGGCTTGGAAAGCTCAATTTTAAATTTAGACAGGAGTTTTTGCGTCATCAGTACCGGACACACCTACTAGATTGTATTTTTGCAGTTTTTGAAATTTTCAAAATGTTGACTTTTTTGGAAAAGGAAAAGACTATAGTCTTGTAAAACTCAATTTTCAAATTTTAGATTTAGACCGGATTTTTTGCATTAGAAATCCCGGACCCACCTACCAGATCGTATTTTTGCAGTTTTTGAAATTTCCAAAATGTTTTACTTTTTTGGAAAAACACCTAGACTATAGTCTTGGAAACTCAATTTTGAAATTTTGGATTTAGATAGGAATTTTTGTATTATAAATCCCGGACACATCTACTAGATTGTAATCTTGTTGAAATGTCCAAACTTTTGCCTTTTTTTTGGAAAAATAAAAAGACTATTGTCCTGGAAAATTCAATTTTGAAATTTTGGATTGAGACTAGATTTTTTGCTTTATAAATCCCGGCCACACCTACTAGATTGTATTTTTGCAGTTTTTGAAATTTCCAAATTTTGACGATTTGTGGAAAAACACCAAGACTATAGGGCAGGTAACAGTATACATGTATACAGATGATATGGTGATCGCCTCAAGCAATAGGATAGAGCTGCAGAAAGTGATGGATGCACTCCAAGTATGGGCAGAAGAAAACGAACTCACTATAAATGAAGATAAGACAGAATACGTTGTATTTTGGAAAGGAGGTAGACTAGAGGCAAACACGGAAATCTAGTACAAAGGAAAACCCCTGAGGAAAGTCAACACATATAAATATCTAGGGATCACGATCCAAACAAATGTGAAACATTAACATTACACATAAAAAGGAGAATGATAGAAGCAGTGAGGGTCATAAACGATATAAAGAACATACAAGCCCTATCACTCAAAACAGTAATGAGTCTATTCGAGGCCAAGATACTACCGGCGGCAACGTACGGACTGGAAATAATGTGGGCACGGCTAACGGAGAGACAGCTGGAGAGCCTGGAAAATCTGAAAGCCAGATACCTAAAGAGAGTGATTGGGGTTATCAAAATATACCCCATCCAGGCTGACATATGTGATGGCTAGAGAAACATTCCTGCTTCAAGACCTGATGCTGAAATTCTTGTTACCCACAACAGAGGCAGCGGCAAAGGTACTACACAACAGAAGGAGAAAACAAGACGAGATCTGGGACGAATTCTACTCCACAGAGGCGATGGCAAACAACAACTGGATGTCGGCGAACTACGAGCTGCGACACCTGGTGACCAGGATGGCAGTACACGGTTTCCACCAGAGAATATGCACCAAGAAGACATATCACGTACCAGAAGACACATGCGTATGCGAGATATGCAAGGAAAGATGTGTCCGATACCACCATCACAGTGTGTAAAAACAGAAAGAAATCCATAAGTGAATATATACAGGACAAATAAAACAAAACAATAAACAATGTGTGGACATTCTCATTATTATTATTATATAGGGCAGGGAAACTCAATTTTGAAATTTTGGTTTTAGACCGGATTTTTGGCATAATCAATCCCGGACACACCTACTAGATTGTATTTTTGCAGTTCTTGAAATTTCCAAAATTTTGACGTTTTTTTGGAAAAGGAAAAAGACTGTAGTCTTGGAAAACTCAATTTTGAAATTTGGATTTAGAACTTTTTTTGCATTATATATGCAGTTTTTGAAATTTCCACAATTTTGACGTTCTTTGGAAAAACACTTAGACTATAGTCTTGGAAAACTCAATTTTGAAATTTTGGATTTAGATCGGATTTTTTGCATTATAAATCCCAGACACACGTACTAGATTGTATTTTTTCAGTTTTTGAAATTTCCAAAATTTTGACTTTTCTTGGATTGTGCTTTTGCAGTTTTACAAGTTTCCAAAATTTATACTCTTTTGCAAAAGCACCAAGACCATAGCCTTGAAAAACTCAATTTTGAAATTTGGGATTTAGACCGGATTTTTTGCATTATAAATCCAGGACAGACATACTAGATTGTGTTTTTGCAGTTTTACAATTTTCCTAAATTTTGACTCTTTTGGAAAAACACAAAGAGACCATAGCCTTGGAAAACTCAATTTTGGAATTTTGGATTTACATCGGATTTTTTGCATTATAAAACCCGGACACATCTACTAGATTGTATTTTTGCTGTTTTGAAATTTCCAAAATTTTGACGTTTTTTTGGAAAAACACCAAGAGCAAAGCCTCTGAAAAATCAATTTTGAAATTTTGGATTTACACCGGATTTTTTCCATTATAAATCCCGGACACACCTACTAGATTGTATTTTAGCAGTTCTTGAAATTTCCAAAATGTCGACGTTTCTTGGAAAAGGAAAAAGACTGTAGTATTGGAAAATTCAATTTTGAAAATTTGAATTACACCTTATTTTTTGCATTATATATCCCGGACACACATACTAGATTGTATTTTTGCAGTTTTTGAAATTTCCGCAATTTTGACGTTCTTTGGAAAAACACCTAGACTATAGTCTTGGAAAACTCAATTTTGAAATTTTGGATTTAGACCGGATTTTTTGCATTATAAATCCCGGCCATACCTACTAGATTGTATTTTTGCAGTTTTTGAAATTTCCAAATTTTGACGTTTTTGGAAAAACACCAAGACAATAGGGCAGGAAAACTTAATTTTGAAATTTTGGTTTTAGACCGGATTTTTTGCATAATCAATTCCGAACACACCTACTAGATTGTATTTTTTCAGTCCTTGAAATTACCAAAAATTTAAGGTTTTTTGGAAAAGGAAAAAGTCTGTAGTCTTGGAAAACTCAATTTTGGAATTTGGATGTAGACCTTATTTTTTTGCATTATATATCCCGGACACACCTACTAGATTGTATTTTTGCAGTTCTTGAAATTTCCACAATGTTGACGTTCTTTGGAAAAACACCTAGACTATAGTCTTAGAAAACTCAATTTTGAAATTTTGGATTCAGATAGGATATTTTGCATTATAAATCCCGGACACACGTACTAGATGTTTTTTTCAGTTTTGGAAATTTCCAAAATTTTGACTTTTCTTGGATTGTGCTTTTGCAGTTTTACAAGTTTTTTCAAAGTTTAGACTCATTTGCAAAAGCACCAAGACCATAGCCTTGAAAAACTCAATTTTGAAATTTGGGATTTAGACCAAATTTTTTGCATTATAAATACCGGACACACCTACTAGATTGTATTTATGCAGTTTTTGAAATTTCCAAAATTTTGACGTTTTTTGGAAAAAAACACTAAGACTGTAGCCTTGGGAAACTCAATTTAGAAATTTTTGATTTAGACCGGGTTTTTTGCCTTGTAAATCCCGGACACACTAGATTGTATTTTTGCAGTTTTTGAAATTTCCACAATTTTGACGTTCTTTGGAAAAACACCTAGACTACAGCCTTGGAAAACTCAATTTTGAAATTTTGGATTTAGATCGGATTTTTTGCATTATAAATCCCGGATACACCTACTAAATTGTATTCTTGCATTTTTTGAAATTTCCAAGATTTTGAAGTTTTAAAAAAAAAACGCCAAGACTACAGGCTTGGAAAACTCAATTTTGAAATTTAGGATTTAGACCGGATTTTTTGAATGATATATCCCGGACACACCTACTAGATTGTATTTTTGCAGTTCTTGAAATTTCCACAATGTTGACGTTCTTTGGAAAAACACCTAGACTATAGTCTTAGAAAACTCAATTTTGAAATTTTGGATTCAGATAGGATATTTTGCATTATAAATCCCGGACACACGTACTAGATGTATTTTTTCAGTTTTGGAAATTTCCAAAATTTTGACTTTTCTTGGATTGTGCTTTTGCAGTTTTACAAGTTTTTCAAAGTTTAGACTCATTTGCAAAAGCACCAAGACCATAGCCTTGAAAAACTCAATTTTGAAATTTGGGATTTAGACCAAATTTTTTGCATTATAAATACCGGACACACCTACTAGATTGTATTCTTGCAGTTTTTGAAATTTCCAAAATTTTGACGTTTTTTGGAAAAAAACACTAAGACTGTAGCCTTGGGAAACTCAATTTAGAAATTTTTGATTTAGACCGGATTTTTTGCCTTGTAAATCCCGGACACACTAGATTGTATTTTTGCAGTTTTTGAAATTTCCACAATTTTGACGTTCTTTGGAAAAACACCTAGACTACAATAAAACAGCCTTGGAAAACCTCAATTTTGGAAATTTTGGGTTGAGGGAGTCGGATTTTTTGCATTATACATCCCCCGGATAACAACACCTACTAAATTGTATTCTCTTGCATTTTGTGTGAAATTTCCTTCAGATGTTGAAGTTTAAAAAAAAAAAACGCCAAGACTACAATACAGGGTTGGAAAAACTCAATTTTGAAATTTAGGATTTAGTCCCCCGGGATTTTTTGAAGTTATATATCCCGGGACACACCTATCTAGATTGTATTTTTTGCAGTTACTTCTTGAAATTTCCACAATGTTGACGTTCCTCTTTTGAAAAACACCTAGACTATAGTTCTTAGAAAACTCAATTTGGAAATTTTTGGATTCAGATAGGATATTTTGGCATTATAAATCCTCGTACAACACGTAACTAGATGTAGTTTTTCAGTTTTGGAAATATTTCCAAAATTTTGATTTGCTTGGATTGTGCTTTTGCATTTTACAAGTTTTTCAAAGTTTAAGACTCATTTGCAAAAGCACCAGTACCATAGCCTTGAAAAACTCAATTTTGATATGTGGGATTTTAGACCCAATTTTTTGGCATTATAAATACCGGACACAACCTACTAGCTTGTATTTTGCAGTTTTTGAAATTTCCACAATTTTGAGTGTTTTTTTGGAAAAAAACACTAAGACTGTAGCCTTGCGGAAACTCAATTTAGAATTTTTTGATTTAGACCGGATTTTTTGCCGTTGTAAATCCCGGTACACACTAGATTGTATTTTTGCAGTTTTTGAAATTTCCACAATTTTGACGTTCTTTTGGAAAACACCTAGTACTTACAGCCTTGGAAAAATCATTTTTGACATTTTGGATTAGATCGGATTTTTTGCCTTCTAAATCCAGACAGACATACTAGATTGTGTTTGCAGTTTTACATTTTCTAAATTTTGCCTCTTTGAAAACACAAAGAGACATAGCCTTTTGAAAACCAATTTTGGAATTTTGATTACATCGGATTTTTTGCATTAAAACCCGGACACCATTACAGATTGTATTTTTTCTGTTTTGAAATTCCAAAATTTGCGTTTTTTTGGAAAAAACACCAAGAGCAAAGCCTCTTAACAATCATTTTGAATTTTGGATTTACACCGGTTTTTTTCCATTATAATCGGACAACCTACTAGATGTATTTTAGCAGTTTCTGAAATTCGCAAAATGGTCGACGTTTCTTCTTGAAAAGGAAAAGACTGTAGTATTGGAAATTCAATTTGAAAATTTGAAATTACACCGTATTTTTTTTTTTTGCATTATATATCCCGGACAACACATACTAGTATTGTATTTTTAGCAGTTTTTGAAATTTTCCGCAATTTTTGACGTTCTTTGAAAAACACCTAGACTATAGAGTATTGAAAACTCATTTAATTTTGGATTTAGACCAGTATTTTTGCATTATTAAATTCCCGGCCATACCTACTAGATTGTATTTTTGCAGTTTTGAAATTTCCAAATTTTGACGTTTTTGGAAAAACACGCAAGCCAACAACACTGGGCAGGAAAACTTAATTTTGAATTTTGGTTTTAGACCGGATTTTTTTGCATAATCAATCAATTCCTAACACACCTACTAGATTGTATTTTTTCATCCTTGAAATTACCAAAAATTAAGGTTTTTTGAAAAGGAAAAGTCCTGTCGTCCTTGGAAAACTCAATTTTTTTTTGATTTGTATGTAGACCTTATTTTTTTGCATTATATATCCCGGACCACCTACTAGATTGTATTTTTTGCAGTTCTTGAAATTTCCACAATTGACGTTCTTTTCTTTGGAAAACCCTAGACTATATTCTTAGAAAACTCAATTTTTGAAATTTTGGATTCAGATAGATAGTTTGCCATTAATAAATCCATCCGCGGACACACGTACTAGATGTATTTTTTCAGTTTTTGAAATTTTCCAAATTTTGCCCTTGACTTTTCTTGGATTTTGCTTCTGCAGTTTTTACAAGTTGTTTTCAAAGTTTAGACTCATTGCAAGCACCAAGACCATAGTCCTTGAAAAACTCAATTTTGAAATTGGGATTAAGACCAAATTTTTTGCATATCAATCCCGGACACACCTCTAGATTGTATTTTTGGGCAGTTTTTGAAATTTCCCAAAATTTTGAACGTTTTTTTTGGAAAAACACTAAGACTGTAGCCTTGGGCAACTCAATTTAGAATTTTTGATTTAGACCCGGATTTTTTTGCCTTGTATAAAATCCCGGACAAACACTAGATTGAGTTTTGCTGTTTTTTTAAATTTCCACAATTTTGACTTTCTTATGGAAAACACCCCTAGACTACAGCCTGGAAAACTCAAAACTCAATTTGAAATTTTGGATTTAGATCGGATTTTTTTGCATTTAAATCCCGGATCACCACTAATTGTATTCTTGACACCTACTAAAATTGGTATTCTTGCATTTTTTTTTGAAATTTCCAAGATTTTAGTTTTTAAAAAAAAAAACGCCAAGACTAGCAGGGCTTGGAAACCTCAATTTTTGAAATTAGGATTTAGACCAGGATTTTTTAATGTATATCCCAGGACACATACTAATATTGTATTTTGCAGTTCTTGAAATTTCCACAATGTTGACGTTTTCGCTCTTTGGGGAAAACACACCTACTAGACTATAGCTCTTAGAAAAAACTCAATTTTGATAGTTGTGACTTAAGATAGGATTTGAATTTTGCCATTATAAATCCCGGAAACACGTTACTAGATGTATTTTTCAGTTTGGGAAAATTTCCCAAAATAGGACTTTTCTTGGATTGTGCTTTTGCAGTTTTACAATTTTTTCAAAGTTTAGACTCATTTGCAAAAGCACCAAGACCATCGCACTTGAAAAAACTCAATTTTGACATTGGGATGGATGATTTAGACCAACTTTTTTGCATTATAAATACCGGACCACCCTACTAGATGTATTCTTGCAGTTTTTGAAATTCAAAAATTTTGACGTTTTTTGGCGAAAAAAAACACTCAAGAACTGTAGCCTTGGGAAAAATCCATTAGAACTTTTTGATTAGACCGGATTTTTTTGCCTTGTAAATCCCGGACGGACACACTAGATTTGTATTTTGCAGTAGTTTTTGAAATTTCCACAATTTTGACAGTTCTTGGAAAAAACACCTAGAATACTCCTTTGCGAACAACTCATTTTGAAATTTTGCGATTTAGGACCGGATTTTTTGCATTAAAATCCAGACAAACCTACGAGATTGTATCTCTGCCGTTTTTGAAAATTTCAAAATTTGACCCGTTTTTTGGAAAGAAAACAAACCACGACAGCCGCATAGCATTGGAAAAATCAAGTTTGAAATATTGGATTTACACGGATTTTTTTCCATTATAAATCCCGGAACACACCTTACTAGATTGTATTTTTGCAGTTCTTGAATTTCCAAAATGTTGACGGTGTTTTGAAAAAGGATAAGAATGTAGCTTGGAAAACTCAATTTTGAAATTGGATTTACACCTTATTTTTTTGCATTATAGATCCCGGACCCACATACTCAGATTGTATTTTTGCAGTTTTTGAAATTTCCACAATTTGACGTTCTTTGGAAAAAACCTAGACTATAGTCTGGAAATCAATTTTGAAAAAGTTTGGGTTTAGATCGGATTTTTTGCATTATAAATCCCGGCACACGTAATGATTGATTTTGCAGTAGTTTTTGAATTTCACCAAAATTTTGACTTTCTTGGATATTGCTTTTCCGTTTTACAATTCAAAAATTTGGACTCTTTTGCAAAACCCCAAGACCATAGCCTTGAAAAACTCAATTTTGAATTTGGGATTTAGACCGATTTTTGCATTTGAAATTCCGGACCACAGATTACTAGATTGTATTTCGTCATTTTTACAATTTCCAAATTTTGACGTTTTTTGGAAAACCACAAGACTGTAGCCTTGGAAACTCAATTTTGGAAATTTTGGATTTAGATCGGATTTTGCATTATAATCCCGGATGACACCTAATAGATTGTATTTTTGCTTTTTTGAAATTTCCAAACTTTGAGTTTTTGGAAAACTCATTTTGAAATTATGTATTAGACCGGATTTTTTGCATATATATCGCGGATACACCTACTAGATTGTATTTTTTTGTTTTTGAAGTTTCCAAATTTGACTTTTTTTTGGGAAAACACAAAGACTATAGCTTTGGAAAATTCAATTTGACAGTTTGGATTTAGACTGGATTATTTGCACAGTCTACTCCTTGGTATTTTGCAGTTTTTCAATTTTCCAAATTTGAATTTTTTTTGGAAAAAAACACAAGGATTGGAAAACTCAATTTGATTTTGGATTTGGACAGATTTTTGAATTATAAATCCCGGCAACTCTAGATTTATTTTGCATTTTATGAATTTTCCAAAATTTTGACATTTTTTGGAAAACCCTAGATTTAGCCTTGGAAAACTCATTTTTGACTTAGATCGGATTTCTGCATTAAAATCCCGGACAACCTATAATTGTATTTTTTGGAGTTTTGACAATTTAAATTTTGACGATTTCTGGAAAAGAAAGACTATATTCTTGGAAAAATTCAATTTTAATTTTGGGATTTGGACTGGATTTTTTGCGTTATAAATCCCGGCCCTCCTACTGATTGTTTTTTTGCAGTTTTTGAATTTCAATTTTTGACGTTTTTTGGAAATGAAAAAGAATAGTTAGGAAAACTCAATTTTGAAATTGGATTTTTCACCTTTTTTTTGCTTATAATCTCGACACACTACTAATTGTTTTTTGCTTTTTTTGAAATTTCCAAAATTTTGAAATTTTTGAAAATGAAAAATACTGTATTCTTGGAAACACAATTTTTGAAATTTGGTTATACCTTATTTTTTGCATTGTAATCCCGAACCGATACGAGATTGTGTTTTTGCCGTTTATCACATTTCAAATTTTGACTGTTGTGGAAAACTCAATTTATGATTTTTTTATTTACCCGGATTTTTTGTATTATAATCCCGGACACACTTACTGGATTGGGTTTGCATTTTTGAATTTCCACATTTTGACGTTTTGGTGAGAAACACCAAGACAATTGCCTTGGAAAACTCATTTTCAAATTTTGGATTTGACCGGATTTTTTGTTTCATACATCCCGGATCACCTATTAGATTGTATTTTTGCAGTTTTGAAATTTTCAAAATTTTGATCCGTTTTTGGGAAAAACACTTGACTATATGCTTGGACAGCCAATTTTAAATTTAGACGGATTTTTTGCGTCATCGTACCGGACACACTACAGATTGTATTTTTGGCGGTTTTTGAAATTTCAAATGTTGACTTTTTGGAAAAGGAAAAGAACTATAGTCTTGAAAACTCAATTCAAATTTTATATTTAGACCGGATTTTTTGCATTAGAAATCGGACCCACTACCGATCGTATTTTTGCAGTTTTGAAATTTCCAACATGTTTACTTTTTGGAAAAACACCTAGACTATAGCTGGAAACTCATTTTGAAATTTTGATTAGATAGGAATTTTTTATTATAAATCCGGACAATCTATAGATTGTAATCTTGTTGAAATGCCAACGTTTTGCCTTTTTTTTGGAAAAA